>JAEMON010000014.1:14040175-14050982 GCA_030264115.1 Lygus lineolaris | reverse complement strand
GCAACACGATCGTAAATATCAGTGATTCACAATCATGTTATGTTAATTTTTTGTCCGAGTTTTCGAGTTTTTTGTCATGATCAATTTGTTGCAAGCGTGTTCACCATCTTTGCAAAAAACTAACAAATGAAGGTTACACGGGAGCGGGAGCTCGTAGCGACATCTCTGAGCAACCAAAAAAACTTCAGAATGTCCTTCAAACCACGACAAATAGCGTAGCGCTCTCCATTTTGTCATTGCCGAGTAATCCATTTTCAAAGATGTGGTATTCTTTTTGAATCACCCTGTATATGTGTGTGTGTGTCACTCCAGACGATTATCTGCCCAAGGGATCGAGATAAAAAAATCCAAAAAAAATTTAAAATGTCAATAATATCAAGAGTAAGGCTGAGGGAGTACTCCAAGGGGTCAAATTTTGAAAATTCAGTTTCAAGAATGGCTAAAAAACTTGTTTTTTGAGGTTTTTGGTGTGAAATACCATCTTAATCATAGGAACATTATGGTATATTCCGAATCAGCGTGAAATTTCCTATAAGAATCACTCACAAAATCGGTTAAAATCGTTCTTTGAAAATTCGCTCACCAACTCACGCTGCATGAATGGAACTTTCTTCTAGCGTATTGGTTAACGCTACCGACTAACAAAACCTGCCATCTGCAGAATTCTTTTGATTCCTTCTTGGGTTAGAAATCGATCCCAAACGCGAGCAGCTCAACTTGTAAGAACACGGCAGAACTTCTACAATCTAGAACCTAGAAGGCAGGATTACTATTAACACTCATACCCAAATGTCCAAATCCAGAGACTTTTGCCTCGCTCCCAAAAGGTGCAAGCCTCTGCTTCAAGACCCCGACTGCATCATAGAAACTGATGAGCGGAAGTGTAATATCGTAAGTGTAGAGGTAATCTTCTTTGCAACTTGCCTCTGCCGCACGCTCCCTCAACTGCCACAAATTCTGCAAAGTACAGAACGTTGAATTGAAATCTGAACAATAGCTACCTTGCTACCTGTACAAAATCACCTACATAGTTATGTATTTTTTTAATGGCCCTTCTACAGTTTCTAATGAAGTCTTGATACCTGATTTCCAAATTAATCTTGAAAACTTATGTTTGTATTTAAATAAATTTTGTTTCCAAAATACGAATTTAATAAATGCATTTTCAAAAGCAGCAATAAAAGGCAGCAGGTTAACTTACGTAGGTATACAATATTGCCTTTATTATAATTATTATTCTGTATTGAATTGAAACATCTCATAATCATGCTACTCTCTTCTTCCATGTTGTTACTCTCTTCTTCCATGTTATGTTGCTGACCGTCAATTAATAATGAGCGTAATATGAGTTCTAATTTAAGAGGTAGGTACGCTGTATGGCTAATTATGTTGTTGATTTTTTCATTAATTTAAAACTTTATTGTATAGCGTAGGTACCTACTTAGTGTTACATAGCTAACATCTCTAGATCATTTCAACATTTACCGACATTCGAGCAGGTTCGTTGGTGGTAATTCCATCCGAGACGAAACCCTTGTCTATAACATCCTGCACAAAAGCTGACATCTTCTCCTCGTCGTGATCCTCCCGACTACCGTGGGTTTCTATGAACATGAAAAATGTGTTGGGGTCGTGCTCCAGAGGAACCTTCAGGCCAAGTTTGTTTTCCAGGTACCAAAGGCTGGTAGCGTCCATCATCTCGCACGAGGATAACGTCTCGCAAAGGTTGCGTTTTGCGAGAGCAAACGTGGATAATACGCCACTGAAGTTCTTCAAAGCTGAAAAGAAGAATGTCTGGTAAGACATAACCATAGAGTACTCAGAAAGGGGATGAGCAATGTGAGTTTGAAAGATTGGTGCAGTGTTACCAACTGTCTGGAAATTGCTAATTTTGTCTTCGAGTATTCACAATAGCGTACATAACTACAAGATAAGTTGTTCATAGGAAAAATACGACTAAGGGAGGGTAACCCTGTCTGTGACTATTATATACTTTATGTAAAAATTTCCCAAGTAAAATACCTAATGGAGGAGAGGGTGATTAGAGAGCTGCATGGTTATTCCTATGATGATGTACAAGGACTGTTCATGATTTGGTACACCATTTTCTTGTTCCAGGTTGGTAACCCGTTGGCTAAGAAGTATGTAGATTGAGCATAACCAAGTAAATCCTAGTTTACATGAGCCTGCAAGTCCAGAGCTTGCACGGAACATTGTTCACATGGACAGGAGAGCGTTGCTTGATATCGTGATGGGGGCAGATAAGGCGAACAACTACACACAACTCGACATAATATCCTGGTAACCATGGATATTACCACAAAACGCTAAAATGGCAACTTGTACTCCAGGAAATACATACAAAATCTGACCAAATCCATGTACTAGACTGGTTGTTGTTGGCCAATCAGATTGCAGAATGGATCCGCCATTGCAGTGTAGATCTGGACCAGCTGGCTCTTTCGAACCAGACTCGAGGGTAGAGTAATCAATATGGTGTTGCTCAACACGTACTCAGAAAAGCCAGATTGACAGAGCGTGGACGGATGGGGCATTGTAAAACAGCCTGAGTGACTATCCCCAGAGTTCCCTCAGATCCTACAAACAGTTGGCGGAGATGATATCCAGTGTTGTCTTTCTTCAGTGAGTTCATAGTGTTCAGTATAGTTCCATCAGCGAGGACCAAAGCATGAAAAATAGTGAAAATAATAAAAGATAGGTACCTTCATAAAAATCATAGTGTAGAATAAGTAGGCATATCTACACAAACAAAAAAACAGCAGTGAGTAGCGCTAGACATAGACAAGCTCCAACAGGAGTGTCAGCTCCTGCGTCTCATCAGTGGACAGTCCATGAGATTAGATTTCACTGCTTGCCCTAAGATTGTTTTTGGGGAATGGATACTATACTTCCATTCACTCAAGGGGTGTCCACTGAGGAAACGTAGACACTCAAGGTCCAAACTTACTGCTTCAATCCCAAGAGTGTTAGCCAACATTGAGCCATATCTGAGAAGACGCAGGCCACCTGCGCAAGTGGAGATGTTCCCACCAATCTGACAGGAGCCTCTGGCTCCCAAATCGTAAGGCGCCATCAAGCCTTCAGGTTCCAGAGCTTTTTCAAGTTTTTCCAGAACAACGCCAGCTTGGCAGCTTACAGTCCCTAAGGAAATAAGATACACTGAAATGATTACAGTTCTGATAACTTCTTTAGTTTGTTGTTCTTTAAAATCAAAATTAAATGTAACTATCCGTATTAACTGCTAAAAGTCGCCTCAGAAGCATGGACTGACTGCAGAACCCACGATCCTGTAGCCCAGGGCTACCAACACAACAGTAGGTAGGTTAATAAAATTATTTTAATTTCAGAAAAATATGTTTGCATAACGAAGTTAAAAAACATTACATGTTCTTCACATATTTATGTGCAACTAGGAGTAAGTTCTTACCTGAGATTCCGTCCAAGAAATTAATATTATTCATCAGCGACGTGGAAATCACGACTTCGTCAAAAACAGGCACAGAACCACCAACCAGCCCAGTGTTCCCACCTTGAGGACATACTGCTAATTTATTTTCGCTGCATATTTTCATCACATGGCTAACTTCCTCTGTGTTTTTTGGACGCAGAACCACTTTTCCTTGCCCTAGAATGGCAAAAAAAAAAAAAAAAAAAATGGTGGGGTACCAACCACCATGGTGGGGTACAATTTTTGAGAATTATCTGTCATGATTATCTTCAGCTAACATCAGCGTATTCGGTGAAGAGTTTCAAAAATATTACCGCAGACTGATTTTAACCAATCGAGGTTGTAAGGTGCCACATCATCTTCAGACGTAAGTACTCTGTTAGGACCAAGAATCCGTTCAAATGCGGCCAGCTGAAAATAAAGAGAGAATTCTTTTTACTGAATTCCTTAGTACCTGCTATAAGTAAGTAGGTTCTTTCGTCACAACTGTATCTACCTTACCTGATAGAAGTAGCCTAGTAGGAGTTTTTAGGAAAGAAATTCAACTCTTGCCACACCTCAGGGGCAAAACTGTGGAGCAAACTAAAAACCTGATGAAGTACTTGGCATTTCGGATGTCATGTACTTAATGGGCTTACGACAAATTAATGAAATACGTTGAAAATCGCGACAGTAAGTGGTGTTGCTACTGTTGCTGTGCGAGTGAAGATTTGCCCTTTGGAAACAGTGTGGGTTGTTTCAGTGAGGCTAACCTGAGCATCACCAAGTTTGCCGTAAGATCCTCTCCTCGAGTTGGGGTACCTCTCAGTAGTCAGGAAAGGAGATGTGGAATATCTCCTCACCAGCATTCGATAAGCCATCCTGTAAATTGTGTTAATTGGTAGGTAATCATTATTTTAAGCGATACTGTCATACATAAACATACAATTTATAAGAGTAGTCTAACTCTATTTCAAGCAATATCTTCAAGTTTACCTACATATTTCAACAGGTACACAAGTACTGAACACAGCAGTTTTAGCAAAAAAATTAGAAATTTATCCTACCAACATCTATTATCGTACAAGAAATATTCTTTCCATTAAGCTAATCAAACAATTATATTATGACACTTATCCACTGTTCATTAATCATCGCAATTACCTCATGGGGCCTCACAAAACCATCTTCACACCATAAAAACTGCCTAAAATTAAATAATTAAAATCATCCTGAAAAAACATGAGATACACAATAGCCTTATAATTTAAAGAATTTAATGTCCCTACCTACTTACAATAGATGATTATACAGGCTACAAGTTATAAATTTTTTTTTTCAAATCGAATGGACAAATTACAGGTTACAATGCATTTCACGAACACTAGATTTCCAAACAGATATAAAGTGTCATGTAGGAGAACCAACGTTGGACAAAACTATGCATCCCAAATTTATGAACCAAATTCCTGACTACATACTCAACACCAAACCATAAGTGAACCAATTGTTCGCCCACGATGTCCTTCAATTTTTTTTTTTTTTTTTTAGTTTTGTTTTCTGTATCCAATTTGAATACTTTCATATATTATTATTTTGCGCCCTTTCTGGTTTGTACGTGTGTCCACAAACAGGCTCAACTCCTCGTAGGATTTGTTTTAGATATCCATGTTCATGTCTAATATTATTTATCAACTACCTGCATTTATAAAGTGTCTGTATTGTCTATTAAAAATAAAACATTCAAAAAAGAAAGACCACGAATCCTGAACAAACAACTATGGGGCTATAGGGCATCCCCAATCTACCCACAAATTCCTGTGAAAGCAGACCAAAGGGCAGGTGGGACTCTACTGGAGATAATATCTGAGTGCTGTGCCATCAAGTACGTGGGTTTTAAAAATAACTTATATTAGGAATTGGGTAATAGGTAATTACTTGGGTATTAATAACAACTTATAATAGGTATTAGGTACGCATAGATAAATATTATTCTTCACCCTCCTGCTCGTGACTCGAATACCACCTGTTGGCAAAGAACACTGGCACGAAAAACACTGATAAATAACCTCAACGAGATTACGAGAATACCAGTCTGTTACAAAATTTGTTTGTGCAGTATGATAAAATTACGACGTTAACTGTTTGAGAAACAAACGTAGATTGATAAAATAAAAATAAAATCAGATAAAATTTGTCAACAATCTGTTTGACAAGGGCGAAAAACCGCCAGGATGAAATGTTGGTGGATACTAAAATATAAATCTTGTGTGTAGTATCCATGTAACAGTTTTTCTTAAATCTCTACTCTCTCATTTTAATTTTCTCTTCTCTAATAATTTTATAATATAAATTATAATTATATATGTTAAATCTTTCACGTTCATTCACATTGGCAATTTAAGTAAATTTATTATGTATCAATGTAATGTCCGCCTCGAAACCAGTTTATACAAAAAGTTATAGATTGCTGTCCGACATCGAATGTGACCGACTGTTTTCAAGAAGCGAGTTTCGTAAAGTCACGCTCGAGTTTTCGTGAAGTTTCCTTTTAGAATTTTGTTTAAAAGAACTTCTCTTCGAAATCGTCATGGTATGTACCTTTTAAAAGTTGTAATAAAATAGTTTACTAGCTAAGGAAATCAACAATTTGCTGTAATACCAATAACTAATCGTATTCTGAGTTGTAGTGAGTCTTGTTCAATCGAACGCCGCATTCTTTCAATTTAGTTGAAAAGTTTGGTTTGGGTCCACCGAAGTAGGTAGATAGGTAAACCGTTTCTTTAAAAAATAATTAAGTGGATTACATTAATCATACTAATGATCACTCACGTATGCGGTTCAAGTTCCTAATAATAATAAAACGAATATTATTGATGTACCTAAATACAGGAGAAAGGGTCTCACCTCGCACATCAATGAGTGATAGTAAAGGCTAAATAAATCATACAAAAAGAGATTCCCACTTTTCATTATTGTACTAATACACTCAGTCTAATAGTTCAGCAAAATCTAAAGGTTTGATCAGCATTTCTCCTGCATCTGCCTCTTATGTAGTACTAATTTATACTTCTGGTACTCAGGTTATTTGAATAATAGATTTGCACAACCTGAATGTTATTTGATGATCAAATTTCTTCACGTTTTAGACAAAACATAAATTGATATTCCCACTTTCCATAAGTCCTACACCTTCCCTTCTTGACTAGAAGGGGCTGTTTTCTGGAACATAGTCTGCCATAAAATTAGTGTAAGTAGGTACCTACTATAGTACTCTTCTATGATACTCACTCTTGTTTTCCCCAGTTCCGGAATCAGTACGACAGTGACGTGACGGTGTGGAGCCCACAGGGCCGTCTCCACCAAGTCGAGTATGCCATGGAAGCCGTCAAACAGGGCGCAGTGACCGTCGGTGTCAAAAACGAAAACCACGCCGTCCTCGTGGCTTTGAAACGTGCAGCATCTGAACTGTCGGCCTACCAAAAGAAAATCATTCCGATCGACGTCCACATGGGCATGAGCATCTCTGGACTCACTGCGGATGCTAGGATTATTGGGTTCGTGTCTACTCTTGTCAATCAACAAGTCGCACGCTGGAAAGAACACCGGTTCATCTCCAGTCCTCTATTACGTCTGGAACAAGACTGCCGATGAACCACTATAGTCAACCGAACTAGTCAAAACCATTCAGGCCAACAGCGGTTTATCTGCCCTCTAGCTCTCACTGTTTGAAATATCGTTGATCCACTACCAGCCTTCCCGATGGTACAAAATCTCAGAATTACATTGTCGGAGGTACCAGTGTTCTTCCCTGCTTGCGAAGTTTGCACAGGCAAACAGGTGACTATACACCTGATATACGGAGAGGTCAGAATAATGAAAGAACGTGACATAAAATATGATACCTACGACCCAGCTGTATAATGGTGGATGCATGCCATGATGTGTGCGTGAGACGAAGTCTTGAGTCGACACTTACTGTATCAAACTGCCTCAAGTTAAGTACTGTTCTATGTACCCCATCCCTTCCAATATTGGAAGAACAGCCCCTATCATTTCATTCATAAAATGCTAGTACGGTATGGTATGGAGCCTATCGCTCCTTTGGCAGTTTATGCCTGTCACGTCCAACGGTGACAGTGACAATATTTGGACCCGTTCCATTTTACCGGTACAGTTCCATTTACCTGTAGAACCAATATTTTCTTGTTGCGGACTTCGCACTCGGTTTTTCATTTGTTTGTATTTAGTTCGCAACAAACAAATAGTCGCTGAACTCATTTCCTGGAAAATTTGGGTTTCTACCTGCTTGCTGTGTCCCTTGACCCTTAACCTTTTTAGGACTGATTTATGGGACGTGCGTTGGCCGCCCACGCCTCGATTAAAATTGCATCGCGGACCCCCCCCCCCCCCCCCCCCCCCCCCCGGCCTGAATTATTTCGACAATTTAGGATTGCTCCAATCCAATAGAAAGCAGGAGAGGTGAGATAAAGGAGCATTCTTGTAGAAAAACACGTGACCTATATATCCGTCGCTGGGCCTCCTGAGCAGATTGGAGCTGACGGATATTCACATCGCTGGGCCTACAGGACAGATTGAGGCCGACAGATATATGGGGCACTAGTCCCTAAAGGGTTAAGGTCGGTACTACTTACTCTCAGAATTCTGTAATTCTGAGAACAGGTACCGACCAAGATTGTTTGGCCCGTTGCGCTCCTTAGTCCGAATTTTATAATCCCGCAAATCGAAATGGTGGTGGAATTTTGTCTTTCTTTTTGTCAGTATAGCATAACAGACGCAAGGCCTTGTTAATGGAACTTTACCAGTAAGAACGAAGGGGCTGTAACAGTTTGGAATCATGACGAGAAACTACGTTCCATAGGCTCGGTCTGCCAGTCACATCTAAGGAAGTGTGTCCTGCACAGAAATTCCTTAGTAGTTTGCCAGATGGTGTTGGATGCTTGTTTGTGTGATAAGAGTTAGCTACGGAAAATTGGAACTAGTAAAGTCCCTCTCAGTTAAAATCAAATCACAATCATTCTGGATGAATCAGTAATCAGACGGACAGATGCATCCAGTGTTATATGCCCCTTTTTTGCTTACATTCGAAGTCTTATTTCCCCTAGATTTAAGATTTCAAGTTAACTAGTTATTTTTACGGAATGTTGTGTTTTTAGCCGACACATGAGGAGCGAATGTTTATCGTACACTTACGCCAATGGTGCCCCAATGCCTGTGATCCGATTGCTCAACAAGATCACCCTGATGATGCAACACGCCACTCAACGTTACGACAAGCGGCCGTACGGCGTAGGACTCCTAGTTGCCGGTTATGATGTAGGTCCACTTTAGCTTATATTGATAAATATAATAATAGTCAAATTTCTAGGTACTATAAGTAATCATTTTAAAAATATACCTTAGGTATCTGAACTTTGAACCTTGGTGGTTCAAGGACTGAAATTACCACGTTTGTAAACCATTTGAAATCCCATCTCTGTGCATCAGACCTGTGACGTATCACTGATGCATAATAAATTATTTCACTGCTTTTAACCACCGACTCTCCATGAAGTGTGACAAAAGCTGTAACTAATGATAGGGATATTATAATTGGATCAGGTCAGGGCGAATGAATCCAATTTATCCCTAATTTCAAAATTAACCAAACTTTATAAGTACGTTTATGTAAGTACGAGAAACGTGAGAGTAACTCTTCCAATGTCTACCTACATAACGTTTTTGTAAATATGGATTTCATGATAATGACTTTTCATTTTCAGCATGATGGTCCTCACATAGTGCAAATCTGTCCGTCCGCCAACATGTATGAATGCCGCGCCATGGCCATTGGAGCTAGAAGCCAAAGTGCCCGTACTTATTTGGAAAAAAATTTGAACGATATAGGTACGTTATAATTTTTATTCGTTTTATTCGCTGTCGTTGATTTAGTTCGCTTAGCACAACTAGAATTGACCAGCAGCAAGACAACTCAGCTGTAAGTGGCTAGACATAACTCTGGGGTAAGTTGTCGCCCTTTGTTTTTTTTTTTTGAAATTCATTAATGAGATTCGTGAAATTCATCGTGGTTTTGTTCTTGGAGGATTAGTTTTTGAATCAGGACAATACATTCCAATCCAAGGTCGAAGCAAGTCAAAATCGCTGACCCCGGAGGGGGAGTCTCCTGAAAAGTAGGGATATTGAGTTACGCTATACTGGTTCTTGGCCGTCGATATAATATCGTCGTTTGAGCAGCAACATGCTATCAGTTTTTGACCAAAACGAGTGAGAGGTCAATCTTCATTAGAATTTTCCCGCCCAATCGACTGATAAAACTAGTTTTGCGGAAAAACCGTTTGCTGCGCGGTTATTGACAGTTTTGCCAACAATACAATTCAATTTGGTTATCAACATGTGATAAGTCAGCTGTTTGACAGCGCCTGACAAAGGAAGATAGACGAGGACACGGTTTCTGGAGTTATTGCAATAATTGTCACCAGCAGTGTTTTTTCTTTTTCTCTCCTGAAAAGCTGGGAAAATTTAGTTATTGCGTGTTGCTGCTCAAACGACGATATCCAGTAGTACATGCTTCTAGTAAACTCAATATTGATGGATTAGTTCTGGTACAGTTTGTGAGTTTCCTGATTATTGTTCGACTGATTAATATAAATTTACTATAGTGTCCAATACTGATTTGTTCATTCCACAGGTGTTTGTCCTGATGAAACGGAGCTCATCAAACACGCCCTCCGTGCCCTCAGAGACTCTGTCCCCAACGACGTTGAACTCACAAATAAGGTTTGTGTTAGAGTTACACAGTGTCGATGGGTATTTCTATCTGAGCTGGCTCATTAAGGGGCGGTTGCTGAGTTCGGGGCTAGTAGATCTCGGACTAATTGTTAGTCCAAGACTTCATAATCCCGGAGTTAAAACTTCAAAAAAACGGGTTGCTGAGTCCTGGGCTAACTTTTTAAACTCTGGGATCATCTCAGTCTGGGACTAAAAATTAGTTCTGGTCTTTTCTTCATAGTCTGGGATTAAAGAGGGGAAACGTACGGGAATCACTATTATTAGGTTGGTACCATGAATTTTCACGGCGGGATATCTCCGTTATCACTGCTTATCTCGCGTATTTTGCTTTTGCGTGATTCTTTATTTCTTTGATGATTGTAGGTAGTTCGTCGAATTGTTCACTGTTTATCTCAATATCCCTTTATTTTTTAGCAGTTTTTATCGCAAACAGTATTATATTGCTTAAGTATCTCTATCAGTTTCGTATTTCAGTTCGTTTTTACAAAATTCAACTTCGAAGTACGGAGGTACAGTGGTCGCCGCGTATTTCGGTGGGTGGTTTATCCG
>JAEMON010000014.1:14010218-14025010 GCA_030264115.1 Lygus lineolaris | reverse complement strand
CCACACAATTTACCTTAATTTTGGAGTCACGTACATAGTCATAGGTATTCTTTATTCAGGTAGTTTCGTTGAGCACCGTCAACTTCTTCAGCCTGTAGGACAATGTATGTTTAGGTGGAGACATACATACACATACATTGTCCTACAGGCTGAAGAAGTTGACGCTGCTCAACGAAACTGTTCCTGAATAAAGAATAGGTACCTATGACTATCTACGTGACTCCAAAATGAATCAATCCCACAAGGAAATGGTCCCTCCATTACACCTCAACCTACACAATAATCTTGATATTTGCAGCTTTACGGTTTTGCGCAGCAATGCAGAGCAGTTCCGTATCTATTTCGTTATCTTGCTTCGGTTAGGCGTTGCCATTTCACGTCGTAGCGTCGATACATACATGAGTACGGCGTTGTGCCTCAATGTGAACCCAGCTTCTCCCTAACGCCGCCCTTGTTTTAAATCTTGAAGGCCCCAACAATAAAGTTGGTACTTACCACATCATCCACCATTTTAGGGTTGGATGATTTTTATTTCCGCAATATTGAGGAACTAGGTATCCTAGGGAGGGAGAGTCTGGTTACTGTGCTTAGACCTGATGGGATCCAAGCTCCAAAAACATTCCAGACCTCGTCAATTCTTGTATCAAAATTTTAACCGACTAAAATTCTGTAGCACCTACATAATGGAGGTTAGCGCTTTTCTATGGCGGGATTGACCCAATTTTGGATTTGGATGGATATCAAATTTTCCTTCACTATTTTCATCAACGGATTGATGGCACGTTTAGCTCAACGTAATTGTAATTTTCTCTTCTTTCAGGATGTCAGAGACGACATCGACGGAGCTCAAATACTCGGACTGAAAGGGTGCCTCGTTCAAACTGGAAAATATAGAAGCGGAGACGAATTCAAAATCTCACCTCCGCCTGATCACGTGTCAGCAGATTTTTCCCACGCAGTTGACAAAATATTGTCTCAGTTCGGTTAGAGCTCTATTCTTTCTTACCATGGGTGATGTGACAATACTGTGAGCGGAGAGCGTATTTCTTAAATGTACCTACTTCAGATTGATGTACTTGTAATAGAATCGCTCCAGTTAAGAATGGCCAAACTATGCCTCTTTGGAAAACCAGTTTTTAGTTCATTATGTTGAATAAACATTTGGCCAAACTATCGAACTAGAAAATTTTTTTTATTCATCCCCGCCTCAAAATTGTCTGATTGAATTGATGAATGTAGAACAGAAAATCTATTATAAATTGGGTCCGAGGCTTGCCACGGAGTGAGTTACCACGGACCAAATTAATGAAATTTGATACAATTTGGGCATAGTGGGGGGGGATAAATATCTGAATCGCGAAAAGAACATGAACCTTTGGTTCGCGTTTTATTGACACCGGTTCTATTCTGTTTTCCGGAATTTCAACATCAAACGCGAAAACACAAATGGATAGGGGATAAACACACAGCAAACTAACTACTGAAAACTACGTTATCAGTTGTTGTAATCACACCAACGCCACCATTTTGGCGAGCGAATACCTCCACGCTAACGTTGAATCGTCGTTTTAACTTTAAATCGATGATTTATTAAAAAAAGTTTTATGAAATCTTTTTAATCGTTGATTACACACGTGAAACCCATTTTCCTAAATCAACGTCTCAAATCTCTGATTCGGTAAATCATTGATTAATTTTAACCATGGTTAAGGCTTTTTTGGTGAAACTGGCCCTTAAAGGTGTCTAATTTTTCGCATTCTATTCTGATGTCGTTTTGAAAAAGATTGGTAAAAGAATAAAACTATATTCTGACCATTTGTTATGACTATTTCTGCATTCCGTTTCATTTGCCCCAAGGAAATACAGAAAAATTAAATTTTACTTCGTATTGCAGCTTTTATTTTTTTTTGTACGTAGGTACGACAATAATGATATTCTGTTAGAGGTAGGTATGCACCTCAAATGAATAGTGTACATTTCTGGCTCTAGAGTAAAATACCCCAACAGCCACCACCCAGATGGGAACCCGTAAGGAGCGAAAAAGTGAGCAAAAAGTACTTTAAGAAGGGAGTATGTTACCAACCTACTGCAAAATTTGGAAAAAGCGAGTTATGAATTTTTTTTCGTCCAACTGAAAATTTGCGAAAATAACATACGCCCTTCTTCTGGAAACCCATTCAAATAAAAATCGTTGTGATAATTTGCATAGTTTTGGTGTTGTAATGTAGACAACACTTGTAAACACGGACCAGAGAACACCAGGACAAAAAAAAGCAACACCAAACTCAACATATTTTCGCTTTTATTTCACTAAATTTTTTAAAAAAGTTTTCTGCCAATTCTAATCATTTCCAGAATTATTCCACATTTCTTCAATAAAATTCAAACTACACAAAATATATACAACAGTAAAATTTACGATTGGTTTAGTTGCTATGTTGTTTAAATATGAAGAGAGAGAGAAAAAAGAACAGAATGCAAGAAAAATGCTTTGAAATAAACAAAAACACAGATGGCAAACGTTTCGACGTTCTAAATCAAATAAAATGAGTCAAACAGCTTAAAAAAAAAATTGAACAAGAAAAAAACGCAAGATCAATTAATATAAGGACGAAATGGAGATAGGAAGCTATTTGTGCCGTACGGAGAAAAAATTATACAATATGTTATAGCGAAAACTGTGATGATGCCTACATCCTTACTTCCAACATTTTTTTTCACCTAATCTGTCTCTAAGATTAACACTACAATGGTTTTTTAACTACCGAATAAAAACGAATTATTTTGTATTCAACCAGGCAAATAGGTGGTACTTGTTCACCAGAATCTTCAGATTTACAGCAAAGCGAGCGTAAACTAAAAAAAAAAATATTTTCAAGAAAATACGTCACTTGGTAATGAAATTGAAGCACATCCCGATTTTTTTCTACACCTATTACTCTTTTTCATCTTCTAAAAACAAAATAAGGAATTGCTTGTCTAAGAATATTTTCTTTTAAAATTACACGGTTCACAATCATGATTTTTTTTACAGGAGATAAAATTTCACAATTTTTTTTTTCATCATTCAAGGAAGAATAAAAATACGATTCATCAAATAAAATTATAAGACATTCTACCATTCAGTTAATTAATAATAGTTCATAACTTAACAACTACTGATTTTTGAAGGGTCCTCAATAAGTATCATTTCATCGAGGTAAAAAGGTGGTTATTTTAGCAACGTAAAAATGTTAACTTTGAACCATGATTTTTTTTTTGAGTACCTACGTTGTCTATACAGACGGGAAAAATCATGCCTACCAATAAAATGCGAAAATACAGTATTTTCTCGTTTTTGAAAAATAAAAAAATAAACCCAGAAAAATCTCAGCAGTTCCAGTGTTCTGAATTTGACAGTGAAACTTGACAATGGAACGAACTCTCGTTGATGAAAAGGAGGAGAAAAGAGTAAATTAACCATAATTTAATAATATAAAAGTACATATACATAATTATATTTATATATAATATTAGTCTGATCATCACATGAATACGGTATCTACATAGGAGGTTATGTAGTTCCGGTATTATGCAATGGATATCTGTTGTATGATTTTTTTTTTCTTTTTTCATGAACTTAAAAAAAAGTATGTTCAAGAAGAGAAGGGGGAGGAGGGATTGGTGGTGAACTGCGAGTGTAAGGCAGTGATGGGAGGTACCTGGAAAATAAATATTCGCGTTAAATTCGGGTAATTACCCGGTAGGGTAAGGCAACGAATCAGGCATAATTATTATTATAATATAAAATTACGAGGGGTTTTTCGCCATTCCCGCGTCATCACAACTATTGGAGAGCAGTGGTGACATGGTGCCGGAACGCTCCGGCACTGGTTAAGAAAATACATAATAGTCAAATAACAATTTTATCAATTTTGGTGCCTCATTATTTTTAATGTGTACATCCCTAACCAAAACATTTTTTTTTTGCGATTTGTTTATTTTATAGTAGTTGAACAAATTTGTGGTTGGATGAATCGTTGTACTAAACGAAAACCAGAGTGTATGGCCACGGTGCGAAAACCAGACTGTACTTCCCCTTTTTTCTATGTTAAATGGTAACCATCACCCTAAGTTCCTATTCAGGGTTGCTACGGAAACAGAATCCCAAAATTCCCTGACTTTTCCAGGTTCCAGTGATTTTTCCCTGACCTTTTCCTATGCGTTTCCAAAGGCCCCCAAAAATTAGTGAGCTCGTACAATCTTTGAAAATGTCACTGAAATAGGTGGAGTAGTTCTGAGTTATGGCTATGAAAACACCTTTAAAGTTTGTGCATGCGCAGTAGCTATTACTGATTCAGTCGTGACAAAATTAATTGGTAATTTTCTTAGAGTCAGCCCCCAACTATACTCCGAATGGGGAACTTGCGTGGGTCGGAACTTCGCATTTTGAACCTCAGAATCTGATTCAGCGCCCTTCAAACCTCCTGGTGTGAATTTTTAGCTAAAATTTACGTCTGGTTTAACCAAAAAACGGGTTGAAAAGAAGTCGCGTGACGTCAGTTAGGTCAGGATGCTGAGGAAACCGCCCGGGCAGGCGGGGGGTCGATGACGTCAGTTATGTCAAAATTACAATACCCATTTTCGGGCAGTTTCAATCGTCGGATACCCCTCACACATAGCGCCTATTTGGAACGCCCTCTCTAAGACCTTTCAAACGCTGAAATAAAAAATAGCCAAGTTCCCCATTTGAGCAAAGTCAGCCCATTTGGAACCGAGGAATCGCAGTTTCTGGAATTTCAATTTGCGCATGCGTACACGCTACTAGTGGCTTAGTGGCTAAAAGAAAATGTATAACTATTTTTTTAATAAAGCATTTTCGATTGTTTTTTATGTGAAGACCTTACTTATTGAGTGACCCTCGTATTTGCAGGTTTTTACGTTCTGCCCAGCTGACTTTCTACTTGAGAAACTTCTAGGAAATAATAGCTCAAGTGCAGACTGTTCCAAAAACATGGTCCAAATTCAACTGATCAGCAACGCGTCAGTACTCACCACGTCATTACTTGTCCTCGGCTGGAGCCTCCTCTGCCTTGGGTTTGTCCTCCGCAGGGGGCTCAGCTGCGGAGTTGGCTTTCTCTTTGTCTTCCGCGTCATTCGCTTCGTCGGCAACGCCGTCCTTCTTCTCCTCGTCATCTTTCGATTCGCTGTTCTCATCCTCTTTTTTCTTCTCTTCGTTCTCCTCCTGGTGAAATAAATTGGATCGTAATAACAGGGGGGGGGGGGGGGGGGGGGGGGGGGGGGATAATTCTGGGCCATCCCATAAAAAATTACGAAAATTTGTCGTGTTTGTGACCTTCCAAATATAATGTTTGTACGAAATTTGTTACAAATCAGGTTTCATCAGTTCCGCTGGATGTAACAAACTTCAAATTTATTAGGACACCAACACATCTTAAAATATTATGCAATTATGCTTGTGCGGAATTTTCTAAATTACGAAAATGAAAATTAAAAAATAAAAGACATTTTTAGCTGAGCTTCCAGAGCCCCAGACATGATTCGGACCAGGTACTACAAAAAGGATACCTATTTAGCGAAATTTAAAAAAAACTTGATGTAACAACCTTCCACATTTATTGTCATTCAAAATTTGTTTGGAACCTGGTTTTGATCGGTTTCTCTGGACATAACAAAGTTGTAATGAGGAACAGGTGTGGTTCGGAATTGGCTGTTTTTGACCTAAGAATCGGATTTAGCACCCCTGAAACCAACAATTTTGAGCTCAAAAACACGTAATTTGATGGAAATAAGCTCAAGTATAACGCGTGATGCCATCATCACATGCGTTTTCTTTCCCCCCTTTTCACCCACATCCGTTCATTTCCGACCCTACATGTCGCACCTTTTTGGAGAGCTCTCCGGTTAACCGAAGATTTGAAAGAATTAATAAAAAAAAAAAAAATGCACAACTGTTACCCATTAAGATACCTACACATTTTAAAATATAGTAGCTGTATTTATTACGTGTAGATCGAAGAATTTTCAAAATCATCAATGTTTTTATGGTTCCACTTTACTATTAGTAGAACTCCATAACAGGAAGGTATAAAATGTTAGGTATTTAATTGAGGTATTAAATGTTATGTATTTAACAGCGTTGGAACTAAAAGTCTAATATACCTGTTATTTTCAAAATCACCCAAGCGAGAAAAAAATACTAAGGATTTTGAGCTGAGTAGGGGCGTGTCTGAAGCCCTTCAGTCCGCGCCCCCAGAGATGATTCGTAATAGTCTAAAATGTATCCCAATTTCCAGATGGAGAAAATATCGTTAAATTTATGTTTCATTCCTCGAAAATTCGATTCACGAGTGATATAATAAATTAGCAATTTTTACCAGGAATGGAGATTTTTTAAATAGGGAACAACTTTAGGGAAATATTCCAGATCAAATCTCAGGTACAACAACAACACAAAAGACGGACACATTTTCAATAACACACTGGAGGTCTGAAGGCTCAAGGAACCTTGGCGCGAACAATGTGTAAGTAACACCACCTTCTTGCTCATCCGAGTTGTCATTATACGAGACTAAATTCGATCCCTCGAGGTATCATTTCACCAGACACCTAGAACGACACTGTTTAATACTCGTACGAGCTCCTAGTAGGTCAGATAAGGGTGCATTCGATCTACCCTGTCTTTTAGCAACAAAATTCTCCATGAAAGACCATTCTGAAACGATTCCTGGAGTTTACACTTTCAGCGAATTTTCGAAGAAAATAAAGCTATTGCAATCGACATAAAAAATACAAAAAAGTTTAATGTCAATATTTTGAAAGAAAGGATGAGTTTGTTGGCCAGAATTGTTGGGGTACTCCAAGAGGTAAAATTTTGAACACTAATAATAGAGTCAAAACCTCAAAATATCGATAAAAAACGAATTTTTGAATTTTTTGGTATAAATTATCATTTTAAACATAGCAACATATATATTTCCTATAAGAATGGCCGATAAAATATTGAGAATTTTCATATTTCAAAATAGGTATTGAGAATTTTCATATTTAAAAAAATTGGTAAAAATAAAGATAAATTGGTTTTAAAAAAAATCGTCAAAAATGCTAGAAAACTCGCTAATTAAGTCATGCTGCATGACTGGAACTTTTTCACACGAGTACATGAAATTTGCCTCTTTTGCAAATGTACTAAATTTCTTAGACATTTCGAAATTAATTCAAGTTGTCTCAGGACACACACATACTTTTTTGGATACATATTCTTCTTTATGAATCAGGGCTGTACCTGTACATAGCAATCTAATGCCAGAAATAAATTGAACGATCGTAATCTAGATTTTCCTCATAAATAAAAAATAATTTATCCAGTTCTCTATTCAACATCCATTAGAACCATTATTGTTAATCCTCCATGAAGGACTAAATTCAATTATTCAATTCTACTCACTTTCTTTGTGTTTTCTTTAGCCTCCGTGGCTTCCTCTTCTTCTTTACTCTCTTCGTTCACATGCTCTTCACCGTTCGCTCCAGCTGTGAAGAAACATTATTAAATTGCCTTTCATATACTTGAATATGACATTCGATACTTACGTCCTCGGGATAATTACAAAGGATCACAAACAATGGTCAGTCCAATATCATATCGCATGTTTTCATTCTTTCCACCTTTCTTCTACTCCATTAAAGAGATAAAAAAAAAAATCGAATTTAAAGCTCCAAATGAATATTTTATCAAAAGGAAGCTCGAGCAGAAATTACAGATATTTATATTGACTTTTTGGGAACACAGGTACTAGAGAAAAAATTTAAACAAAACGTATGTAGTTTTGAGCACTTTTTTGACCTCAACTTCAAAAGGAAGCTAAAGCAGAAATTTCAGATATTTACATCAACTTTTTAGGAACACAGGTACTAGAAAAAAATTACCTACTTACTAGGAAAAAAATTAAAAAAAAAACGTTCGTAGTTTTGAGCACTTTTTTGACCTCAACTTCGAAAGGAAGCTATCAAAAGGAAGCTCGAACAGAAATTTCAGATATTCACTAGAAAAAAAAAATACAAAAATATACGTAGTTTTGAGCACTTTTGTGACCTCAACTTCGAAAGGAAGCTATCAAAAAGAAGCTCAAACAGAAATTTCAGATATTCACTAGAAATAAAATTACAAAAATATACGTAGTTTTGAGCACTTTTTTGACCTCAACTTCGAAAGGAAGCTATCAAAAGGAAGCTCGAGCAGAAATTTCAGATATTTACTAGAAAAAAAATTACAAAAAAAACTAGGTGGTTTTGAGCACTTTTGTGACCTCAACTTCGAAAGGAAGCTATCAAACGGAAGCTCAAATAGAAATTTCAGATATTCACTAGAAAAAAAATTACAAAAATAGTACGTAGTTTTGAGCACTCTTGTGGCCTCAACTTCGAAAGGAAGCTATGAAAAGGAAGCTCCAAGCAGAAATTTCAGATATTTATATCAACTTTTTGGGAACCCAGGTACTAGAAAAAAAAATTACAAAAGAAGTAGGTAGTTATGAGCATTTTCATGACCTCAACCTCGAAATGGCCAAAGTGATTTTGATGAAGTTCATAATTAAGTGGGTACCTACCCTTTCAGTTGTGTCCAACACCACTCATCTCCAAGAAAATACTCTTAATAAACAACATAAAATGGCCATTTTTGGGTCTACTCGTAAGTAGAGTGAAGCTACTAGTCACTTCATCACCAACTTTTATCACAATATACCGGCCAACTGAATTGAACTGAAACGTACGTAGAAACGAAACTCAACGAAAATAATAGTTTACTCCAAGACTAGCTCCTTTAATCTAGGTAGATTAAGGACTACCTTAATACCAACTTAGTATTAAGTACTAACCAGCCTTAGTACTGGGGGTGTTTTTCAAACCGTTCACAGCCAATACTTTACCAAGTTCATTCAAGTTTTCACAATTCTTCCTCTTTTTCAAATCCCGAGGGCAAAAAAACGAAATCCAAAATATCCATTAAAAAAATATAGATTGGATTTTTCAATCCAAATTTTAAATTTCAAATGTGGAATAAGGAATGTCAATGGTTGAAGGCTGATCAGAATCTAATAATAGCAAGAATGCCGAAAACCGATTTGAAATTGATCGATTATTAACGGAGAAAAATTGAAACATTGTAAAAATCTAAAATGGTTGGAGGAAGGGGAAGCTATCCCGTTTTCAATTTCTTCGTCCCAAGAAGTACCTAATAAGGTTATAGTAATCGTCTGATAGTCCAGAAGGCATTTTTGAGGACATTTAGGCTCCTGTTTGTTCCCCCCTCGATTTATCTTACACGACAGATCAACTGCAAACCTACTTTTTTCTTGATTACCACTGAGAGTAGACCCAGTATACGATTGCCAAATTACCATTATTTAGTTGTAAATTCTTTCCATTAACTATTGGCTTTTACCGTCGGTTTTGTCTTCGTTTTTCTCTTCTTTCTCTTCCTCGTCATCTTCTTCGGCCTTCTTCCTTCCTCGGCCGCGGCCTGCGGATAGAACGAGGAAGAATAAAAATGACGTGAATAATAAATATTCACAACACAAATCTTGTGACATAATTCGCATTCGGGATTCCCGAAGAATTACCAAGCTAAGTGTGGACAGACTGTATTGAGGCAATGGGAAACTTGCGTGGGTCAGAATTTTGCATTTTGAACCTCAAAATCTGATTCATCGCCCTTCAAACCCCCCTTAAGCCAATTTTCAGCTTGAAATAAAGACTGGTTTGCCCAGAAAATGACTGGGAATGGGTTGAAAGGGTCACGACCCATTTTCGGTAACTTTCAATCGTCGGATACCCCTCACATAGCACCTTTTTGGAAAGCCAACACTGAGATCTTTCAAATTACAAAATATTAAATAAACATGCAAGTTACCGATTTTGGTAAAATAGCTAGGTAATAAGTACCTTTGGCGGGCGTCTTCTTCTCCTTCTTGACTGGAGGTGGGGTTGCGACCACGGATCCTCTCGTCGATGATCGTGTCGTGCGCCTTCCTTCAGTTGCGTTTTCCTGGATAATAGAAATATAAAATAAAATATCACGTATTACATCAATAATACAGTAGCAGCACGATCTACCCATAGGATGAGCACCATCACGTCTTCAGCAAGCTAGTTGCTTGTGGCGACTTAGAGGAAGCGCCGTGGTGAGTTCAGGGATGCGTATTTTGGAATTCGACGTGAATTCAGCACCAACCCCTCCAGAAGCTCATTTTTGACGTTATTCGGGGGGCTTCTGGCTCTTGACTGGCAAGAGGTAGCTAGTTTGATCAAGGTTGCACATGGCAGGTTCAGAGGGCAGTTCGGCGAACCTACACTTTCAGAGCAGAACAAAATGTATTCATGTACTTGGAAGTTCACTAGCATCCACAGAAAAGGCTTTTAATGGTTACCTGGGGATATACACCATCAGATACTTTACTACCATACTTTCCATGGTTTAAACAACCTCTCCACTGTGTGGCAGAGTGTGGAAATCTACCCTCAGCCACCACTATCCAAACCTAATGACTTACAAATAGCAAGAATCCCTTCTTAACAAGACAAGTCTGAAAGTACTGTGCCAGTAGGAGAAAACGGCATACTTATATTGGTTTCTAATTCCGTGCAAGTTCTGTGATCACCCCAAACACCCAAGAAAACAGAGATGTCGCGTATAAAGTTACTCTTCACAATCTCTCTGCAGAACTATTATCTACAACATGAACCCCAAACTATCGTCATTTACATTAGGATTACCTTCAGGATGTCTGCTTCGTTGACTTTGTTGGCAGACCCTCTCTTCCTGCCCCTCTTAGCGGGTACTTCCTCATTCGTCTCCTGAAAATAATAGGAGAACCAAGTCAGTTACACATCAATGCCGAGGCGATTTGTCAGAGTAGGCACGGGTATGCATAACCTGTAACCTACGCTAATTTAAAAAAAAAAAAAGATTTTGAAAGAGAATAAGTACCTAATAGTTTCAACTGAAATATTGTAGTTTTTGGTTCATTATTTTCAATAATTAACCTTTGGAATCGAGCACGAAACAAAATCTCCTCCAAAAAATTTGATGTTTTACGTTCCCAGATAGGTACTTAACGTAGAATCCATTTTTTTTTTTTTTTTTTTCATAAACAGCTCATATTCATTTAGCTTATACTAGCTTATTTTTTTTTATAACTCATATTTAGGTTCATCATGAACCGTGTTTTCTGAACGGGCCTTAAAAGTTATTACTATTAATCATAGGCGGGGGAGCACTTAATGTGTCACTCAAGACAACTCGAGTTGAAAACGCGCATAAAGAATACGTCCAATTCTTGATGAGAGGAGTGCGCCAAAATATCAGTACCAACGAAGAACTAATGCCAATGGCGGGAAAATTATATGAATTTCATCAGTTCTAAAATAGCTAAAAATCACGACGTGGGATTTCGAGGAACTTAGTTAAAATAACTAGTACCTAGAATAACTTAGTACTTAAAAATACTTCTAAATAGGTCTACATGACGAATTAATATGTAAAAAATGAGTACCTATAAGAGATCTTTGGATATTGAAAATTCTAGTTTTCATACTATAACTATTTCAATACCTAGGTACATAGAAAGATACATAGGAGGACACCCAGGTCCTACCGGCCGGTTTTCGAATCGCTCACATCGATGTGAACGCATCGATGTACAACTATCGATATCTGAGAACGTCAGAAGCGCGGACCGGAGATCGGAGAATCGGCAACGTCGAAACGCCCCAAAGATGGGGGGGAACTATCGGTGGCACAAAATGAAAGTACCTGTTCGTAATCAACAACTTACAGACTACACGTGATGTAAGAATTTAAAAAGAAAGGCGCAAAAATGAAATTTCAAGGAAACAGGTAAAATTGGGGATATAACGGGGACATAGTTATTATCGATCCTCAAGAGGCCGACCATTGAACGTAGTACGCGTGATGCAATATCAATTAAATACGAAAATAGCTCGGAACGGAAGGAAGAATCATGGAAAGATGGTGAATGGGATTCAGAAAATGGACGATTTGAGACGAGGGAATGACCAAGAAAACTAAATAAAGGACAAAAAACCTGAGTTACAAAAAAAAAGCCGCGACTGTGACCTTGCCGCCCAACGGGTCGACATTTGGGGAACGGAAATTTTTTGTCTGAATACTGAATAGTAAAATTTACGGGGGCGTATAAGGATGGGCGCTTGGACTTGACGAACTGTGGATGAAAAATAGAAAGTAGAGGGAAAATCGAGGAGAAATGGCAACCAAACGGATATTTCCCGCCGGCGGTTGTGTCGCTATGGGAACGAGAAGAGCGTGATTTGGAGGTTTTTCGAGGGTGTGAAAAATTACGGAAAATTCGGGGGATTTTAGATTATGTCGAGAAATGAGGATTATAAACGGTTTTGAGTGAGAAACGATCGGTGGTTTTCGTATAGAAAAGGAAGCGCTTGGGGTAGGAAACGAAGAAACCAAACATGGCGGCCGGCGGGTCACAATATTTACTAGGAGAGAAATAGAGGGACTCCCGCCGCACTGTGTTTACATCGGGAATATCGATCGAGGACGTCGAAATTGGGATCGGGATTCGGAATTTCGACGTCGAAATTAGCGGAGAATGAGAAATTATAGGTCGGAAACGGTCGAAAAACCGGCTAACCGGACTCACCTTGATGGTCTCGACGGAGTTTTCCGTCTTGAGTTCGGCGTTGTTTTCCGACATTTCTCTCTGCACGGTGAAGTCGATTCAGGTGAAATGACTGGATCTCGTCGGGTGGTGAAACACGAGGAGAGAAAACTGGTTTCCTCTGTAGAATTCGAACGGGGAAAACTGAAAGAATAAAAAAAACCTTTCCACACGCGGATTTCTTGGGACTGAAAACGGTTATTTTTTCCCACCACAGAGGTAAAATGGATGCCGGAGCGAGGGAGCTTGGACTTGGAAGCTTTGAGAAGATCACTGAAATGGAGTCGCCCCCACCACTAGGATTTCGAGGTGCTTGGCGGCGTGGACGAAGCTGCCACTACAACGGAGCCAAAACTCCGGTGCTGCGAGCATGGAAGTAGGAATCGATTTCTACTTCCATGCAAGCGACGCCGTCAACATGGATACTACAAATTCGGTGGTTTCAAGGAAGGTGGAATTAAATGGAGGCCAAAACTCTAGCGGCGCCGTGTGCTCCCCACGATAGGCAATCCCGCCGCAGGCGGCCTTGTTAACACAGTTTGTTTTTTTCAATCGATTTCTCCAAATTTGCTGACTTTTTCAACATTAACCTACACTGTATTATTGTTTATCTCCTCAAGACCCTCTACATAGTTGCCAATCTCAACAAAATGGTCGGTAGATATTTTATGAGGGTCAACAATTTTCGATAATATTGATACAGACTTTTTAACAGTTTCCTGCCCTGTCGTTTTGTTTGGCTTCAACATTGGAAGTGGTCTCTCCATTTCTTTGAATATACGGACTTTTTTTCATCAATATCCTACCTGCCAGGTTGGACAGAAAGTCGCTGCGCCTGCAATTTAACGGTAAACTAAACCAGCGGAGCGGGAGGCTTTACTGCTGGTGAGGGCGCTTCAATTTAATTCCAACTTCCTAGGTATTAACCATGGATGCAGTATTTTCATGGTGTTCACCGATCAGGAAAGAGAATGAGCCAACTTGCAACACTAATGAAGAGTATCCCCTAATTGTGAGCCAATAATAATGTATGTAGTTTTATTCAAACCTAATTGGACATTTTCATTTTGTAATTTTGTTCATTATAGTCCAGTCAATAAAGGAGTCTAACTTGAATTAATTCTGGGAAAAGCTTTATTTTCCTAGGATTGTTAAGAATGTCCTGATGAATGAGAAAATCGGGTTTCCCGCTGGAAACCCGTGGAGGGGAGAGAGGGAACTTTTGGTACCCAACAAACCTGGAGATTTTTTATATTGTTTAAGGTTTTCGCTTGTAGCTCGAAAACGACGCATCCTACATAAAAAGTTGCCGAGAAGTGAATAAAGAGCACTAAATTTTTCGCCAATTAGGAGAAAAAAAAGTCCGAAATTGGTTAAATGGGTCTATTTTTACGGGCGGTCATAAAACACCTAATTTGTCCAACTTGTGTTTAAAAGAAAAAAAAAATCCATTAGGTCTCCTAATGGAGACCGCGATCTCCGTCCAATAATGTTGTAGAGCAGCAGCAACAGGAGAGTTCAAAAAGCAACAACATTTTCCGATGCGTCAAATTTGGAGGTGGTTATAATTTACTTTTTTGAAATACGGCGTTTTGCCAATAGGTAAATGCTTTTGCTGCTCTTTGGAAATATTGGGATGCATATCAGCCCAAAATCATCTTTGGTTATAATAAAAAGTCCAAAATTGGTTCAGTTCCCCAATTTTCACCAAAGTAGAACTTTATTTTTGTTAGTGCCCAATCTGATTTTGAAAATGTGGAATTTGATTTGGAAAATGTACTGTATAAATCCACCGGTAAGAAAAACGGACCTAGGTACTTGACTACTTTTCGAATGACCATAGGTAGGTAGTTTTCTTTCTGAAATTTTTCAAAGTTTGCGCCAGTTGCGAGAGCAGTAGCAAAGAGGGGAGCAGTGACGTCACAGTTGGCGCAAACTTAAAAAAATTCTAGAAAGTTCCATTCATGCAGCATGAGTTGGTGAGCGAATTTTCAAAGAATAATTTTAACCGATTTTGTGGGTGATTCGCTGATTCCAAATATACCATTTATGTTCCTATGTTTCAGATGGTAATTTACA
>JAEMON010000014.1:13988653-14010018 GCA_030264115.1 Lygus lineolaris | reverse complement strand
TGCAATAGCTTCATTTTCTTCGAAAATTCGCTAAAAAGGCGGAATCATCCACCGTCTTGGTAGGTGCCTACTCTGTAGTACATAAAATATCCCCTCCCAGGACTATAATACCTAAACTATAGGTAGTATCTACCTAAACCATACCTTAAAGTCTTCCTATTAGAGGCCAATCACATGGAAGAAAAAATCAACAAATCAAAACTGCCTAATAAGGGACTGCCTGGTGTGTTTAAAAATGTTTCAAACAATTCATACTTAGAAGAGAACACAAGAAGGAAAATAATTTAAAACAAAATTATTTCAAACTAAATAAGTTTTAATCACGCTCAACAGGTAAGAACAGAAATCGATACGACATAAATTTCTTCTCACTACAACTGTCGAGTGGGTACCAATTTGGATTACAGAGAAACGTTTTGGTCATGAAACTATTTTTTCCCAGAAATTCGTTAAGGTACCGCTGGTACGTTCTGGAGTAGAAAAGTCGACACAACTTAGGCAAACTAAAGAAGTTGGGCAAGAGATCATCAATAATAAATCCTTCAAGTTTTAACGAACAAAATTTAAATCATACCAACTTTTAATTTGATTACAAACTGTTCCAATACAAATATTGGTTACGTTGTCATCATGGAAGGGGTACATCTGGGGTAAAAAATCGATTTCCAAATGCAGTGGGTTACACGAAACAAGATGTTGAGGTTTTTCAATAAATAAAATTTGGAATTTTATAAATACCTAGTAGTTGGTTTTTAGTTTTCAGATAAATTTATTTGATTTTCTCCCGCATTTTCAACTGTTGTATTGGCCAGAAATAGATAAATATTGTGGTAAATAAATATAATTTTAAAAAACTAGGTTAAGTCAGAATAAATTGGCGTAAAATTCGATAGACCATAAACAGAATAAAGTAGATCATTTTCAATTATTTAGAACGTGAAAAATCGTCGAAATTTAAGACATATTGAACAATATATTTGTATGTACCTGTCTACTACGGATAAGAGGCAAATAGTGAGTTTGGGATGAATTCAAGACAAAAAATATAGATTTATCGAAAAGTTCGTTAAAACCAACTATTCGTTCTAGTCGCGAAATTAAAAAAAAAAAAAAAAACGTTGTTTCTCTACGGTTAACAATTTATTGAATTCATAACATTAATCGAAAGAACCTTGTTTCTAGTGAAATGCCAACAAGAATTCTTGTAATTATCGAATAATCGCAATACAATACGAAGTATAACAAACTTCACTCAATATTTTATGAATCCCAATGGAGACAGGAAACGAAAACGTTGGTAAAAATAAGTCGATCGAGTCAACAAGATCAAAACATCCTACCATGATACTTAGGCTTATTTGTAGGTACAAGAAATTATAATTCAAAAATCAACACATAAAAAAATGCATGCTACATCTTCGAATCTACATTAAAAAAAGTCACACGTTTCATCTTGAACAACGAAATCCCATCAATAACAGAATAACCGATTTAATAGGATCTTGTATTTCATAAGGACAACATGGGATATTATCAGTTGATTTCAGAAAAAAAGAACTAGCCCTTAACAATGAAAAGAAGTTACAAAATATTATCACAAGATGATTTTTTTTGTTACATTACGATACTCCTGGTAAAGGGGAAAAATTATAGCTTACTGTGATATTCTCTGACCAAAGTTGGCAACAACAAATTTCAAATTATTTGGCTCTAGGCGCGATTAGAGCAAAACTTATGCTAGAAATTAGTTTTTAATAAGTCGGAATTTACCATATTTCACGAGGTTTTTGGACTGTGATATTACGCTGGGTGTTTCAATTTGAGGGTTTAAGGCGAAAGATGAGCAGCGAAACTGAATGGTTACAACTCCAGGTTACAGTGTAGTTAATAAAGGTCATTAAATAGCTTCAGTTCTACAATAAGTTGTCTCGGTTTGATATCCAAATTTTGACTCAACAATTAGAAATAATGCAACGTTCGTAGACCAGAAGGTATTCAATTGCGAAAAATCTCTCAGTACGGAGTTCCACTGAGTTAATTGTGCTACCTACTATGAGAAACTAGAAGAAACACGGAGATTCTGCGTCTATAACCAGTGATAGGGCCGATGGGGCATTAGGACACATGGTTTCCACGGTGATAGGGTGATACAGCGTCCAAGAAGGCCAGTGATGGAAAAATGGCGTCCATAGCCACAACGTTAGGTTCCGAGTTACGACAATAGGCGACCAAAATGGCGAGCAATACAATAAAACGGCAGCCGAGGAGTGTTGTGGCAATATGGCGGCCAAAGCCACAACGTTAGGTTTCCGAGTTAGGACAATAGGCGTCCAAAATGGCGATCAATACAATAAAACGGCACCCGAGGAGTGTTGGGGCAATATGGCGGCCAAAGCCACAACGTTAGGTTTCCGAGTTATGACAATAGGCGTCCAAAATGGCGAGCAATACAATAAAACGGCACCCGAGTTGTGTTGTGGCAATATGGCTGCCAAAACCACAACGTTAGGTTTCCGAGTTATGACAATAGGCGTCCAAAATGGCGAGCAATACAATAAAACGGCACCCGTGGAGTGTTGTGGCAATGTGGCTGCCAAATCCACAACGTTAGGTTTCCGAGTTATGACAATTGGCGTCCAAAATGGCGAGCAATACAATAAAACGGCACCCGAGGAGTGTTGGGGCAATATGGCTGCCAATGCCACAACATAAGGTTTCCGACTTATGACAATAGGCGTCCAATATTGCGAGCAATACAATAAAACGGCACCCAAGGCGTGTTGTGGCAATATGGCTGCCAAAGCCACAACGTTAGGTTTCCGAGTTACGACAATAGGCGTCCAAAATGGCGAGCAATACAATAAAACGGCACCCGAGGAGTGTTGGGGCAATATGGCGGCCAATGCCACAACGTAAGGTTTCTGAGTTATGACAATAGGCGTCCAAAATGATGAGCAATACAATAAAACGGCACCTTAGGAGTGTTGGGGCAATATGGCTGCCAAAGCCTCAGAGTAAGGCTGGACGTCTAGTGGACGCAAATTTGCGCAAAGTAAGTGGCGAACGGCAAATTCGCTAGTTAGCCCGTTTTGCCCCTTCGCTCGATTCGCGTTCACCTCTTCGCGCAAATTCGCGTCCACTGGACGACCAGCCTAAGGGTCGCCAGTGTGATACAGTGTGTCCTAAAGGGATATGACGCTTTAAGAATCAATTAGGGCAAAATAGCGACCAACGTCACATAGCGTTTTATGACCTGCCAAATCAGTTGTTATTGGAAAGAAAAATTGATTAACGATACGAACCACTTCAAAATCCAATCAACACATTCAAAATACCCAGCAGTAATATCGACCCAGCAAAAGGAAGAAAGTTTTGAGTTACAATATGGTTTTTCTCACTAACTTCATATTAGTCGAATACAATCAAAGAAAATGGGCTGGTTTGGTTGAGATAAAATAGTTTTATCTACTTAATTCAAAGTCCCGTATTAAATTCGAATAGTAGCGGTGGGGGGTGGATCTTAAAAGGGCATGATTTCAGAAGGTGTATAGTTTATCATCTAATGCTGGCGGCAGGGGCTTGTCATCATCTTTGACTTTCTTATGGTTGACAGGCTCATTTTTCTTAAGGTTGTTAACTCTCCATTCGAGGCATTTTTGGAGCTGGTCCATTTCTTTGGGGCTAGCCTGAAACCGAAGAGAAAAATAAGCATTAGGCTAGGAATGACTAAATAAAAAGCACCAAGACATAGCAACGGTGAAGTGGTGAATACTCATATCTCCACTTTTTACCAAAATGAGATTTTTCGATGTATCTACCTACCTACACGAGCGATAGCAATATTAGCGCTCGCGCAGCCGGGGTATAATTTCGAAGTGCTCGAAAAATGAAGAAGAGTTTTCACGTATAGCATAGAAGCGAAGAAGAAGAAGAGATAACACGTATAGCATAGAAGCGAAGAAGAAGAAGAGATAACACGTATCAGCTGTTCCTGCCTCATTTAGCGATTTTGGAGATAGGAGGGTTCACCACCTAGGCCTGTGCGGATAACCGTTTAGCCGGTTTTTTTAAAAAACGGTTACTGGTTTTCATTTTTTTGAACAACCGGTTTTTGCGTTTTTGGTTATACCGGTATAACTGGTAAAACCGGTACAACTGAAAACGCAAAAACTGGTTGTTCAAAAAAATAAAAACTGGATTTGAATTGTACCAAGTTTTTAAATAATTATAATTATAATCTTTTCACAAAATGACAGTCGCACGTTGACGTTCATATACTACCTCCTACCCAAAACAACTGGTTTTACACGAAATTGGTAACCACTAAACCTGTCTCACCTTTTTGAACTAAGGAAACCAGCTGTTTTATTAAAAATAAAAATAGGTTATTCGGTTTCAACCACGAAACCGGTTATTCGGTTTAAACTAGAACCCAGTTATCAGGTTTAAACCGGTAAACTGCTTTATTGGTTTGAACAGAAAAACCGGTTATTCGGATTTAACCAGGAAACCGGTTATTCGGTTTTAACCGGGAAACCGGTTTTTCGGTTTCAACAGAAAAACCGGAGGAACGGTTTTTAGGTTTAAACCTGATAACCGGTTACGGTTTTTGAAATAAACACCGGGATCATAACCGGTTTATTAAAATACCGGAAACTGGTTCGAGATTCTCATAACTGCACAGGCCAATCACCACCACCGGGAATTGATGAATCACCACTTCCCTATTAGGGAAAAACACTGTAGGGTAGTTTTTTGTAGTGTAATCAGAGATGATAGTGAGAGCTTTCTGACAAGATGCTATCTGCCCGAGAATGACTCGGAAATCTTTCCCGCCACCATCTTTTACTCAAGTTGTATTTAGTAAATAAACCTACTTACCATAATTAGGAAAACTTTAACTACTTCGTTGCTATCCATAGCTGTTATCCTCATACTCTTGTTACTAGCTCGGTCAACCGTCATGCCAGACCATATCTGGAAAATGAACACGCGTTAATGGCTTTGAAAATCTTTTGAATTACCTATTTAAAGGATGAATTTACTGGATTAAATTTACATTAGTGTTGAGAACTACTCGAAGGCTTCCAGCACTCCTAACTATGAGCCTGTGGTGGGTGGTGTTTGAAGGGAAATCGTTGACTCTCAGCGTTCCCCGACCTCGTTCCACCCATGTAGAGCTGCTCCACGAGAACAGCTTGCAATTAATCTGTGAAGCACCAATTAATTAATAATTCATAATCATTTATCATGGAAGAGATTGTACTTACACTAAGGAATAATAGAATAATCATCTTTCGCGTGGGAGATGTGAGAAAATCCTGTTTATGGACTCCTTGTGGGTACTGATTATGGAAGTTTTTGGGTGGGTCACAATTATGGGAAATACATGACATAACACCCCTCTCAAATTTGATGTTTCACCGTTCAAGTAGGTACCAAGGTAGAATCACAAAATAGAATAATAAAATAAAGTCCATCTGTAATATTTGCTACCCGCGTCAATGGGAAATTATCATCAATTTTTTTCCTGAGAGATAATGACTCAAAAGAAACAATAATGAAGTCGTAAGTCAAAAATAATGTATCAGTTATTTTAGAAAATTTATCGAAATATTTATTATTGTAATACGTTGTGAAAGGGCCGTCTGTCATTGGCCAATTCCGTCCAAGATCAAGATGCCAACCGAACAAAACGAAACACAAAGCCCATCACTGGGCTCCTGATTAGTGAGAATAGAATTTACATAATTAATAAATTGATTGAATTAGGTAATTAATTATTATTAATTAATTATATACATTATTCCTACTTTTGCTGCTCTCAATGCGACCTCAGTGCATTCTTTTTCGGTTCAATTCTTTTAGTGTGACGTAAAAAAGGGGTTTCTCAAGAGCCTCCGGAATCCTGCCTGTTATTCAAACAGCTGAGATTTTATATCAAGTTTTCTTTAAATACCCGAACGATAAACTATTTTTTTCTTTGTATTGGCGGTGTTATTTTATTCCAAATAACAATATAAAGGCAGACAAATTTGATTTGCTCATACACTATAATTCCCCATTTTAAAATGCCCCAGCTCGAGAACAGAACGAACAAGAACACGATTGTCACTTACAAAATAGATAACAATATAATAAGCTAATTTATTATTATGCACAGGTTAACCAGAAAGTAGTTCCAATCAACAATATAAGTAATGCAAAAGCGCTCTTACTTGTAAAACGTTTGATTCTTCCTCTTCACCAGTGATGACTTGAACCTCTTCAAATTTCCTTTTTACTGCTCGTGCTTCCTCGTACTCTCTAGCTGCCTCACTTAACGTTTTCCCTCCACTATCCTGAAATTGAAGCAATATTATAAAGAATCAGCGGCGAGTTACTAACTGAGGGGGTCCAGTAATTATCTGGGACAGGAGCTGTTGACTACAAGCTTTGGAAGATCATTGAGAAACCAGTGACGGCCTCCCTACAAGTCAGTAGTTGCAGTCATGGAGTTCTTGGTTCTTAAGAGATCCAGTAGGGCGTTTGGATTATAATAGGGGTATTCACGGTCCGGCCATTGTCGACGTGTTAAAGAGTTATAAACTTGGAGAAAATCGGTTGCAAAGATGTTATCAAAGTGTGTTATCAACTGTGTTAAGTTAATTGAGTCCGAGGTGTGGTAAACGTCGACAGCAACTATGTTATCTGTGTTATCAATTTTTATATGGAGATTCAAAATGGTGGTATACAAACGAGTTTTTTCCAAGTTAAAATTTCGTGTCTTCACAACTGAGCCTGGTTTGAAATCAACGACGTACCTGTACATCAAAACAACTTCAAGATCTTGGATACTTTCCTCCAAGGATTCCTTCTCCTCATCAGTAAATTCGGAGTTGATGAGATTGAAAACTGTTTTCGTCACAATTTCGTCAACTTGTTTTTGTTTTTGGCTCTTCTTCGGCATTTTTGTAAATAAAAACTCACAAATGTAAACAAGCGTCAAATAACATACACCTAGGCGGGTATGTAGCAAAATAACCGAGGACGTTGTTTTTTTTTTTTTACATTTTATCTCAATTTCATGTCAAACCCTTCTTCTTCTCATTTTCACCAGGAGGTTACCGAGGGCCAGCGTAGGGTGCCTCATGATTTTTCCGAGGTCCAAGTTTTCTACTTAGCACGTTTAACTCGTCAAGCTCAACCGTGAATACCCGTATATGGTGCCATTGGTACATCGACGCACATTCCCAGAAGCCACTTCAACGCGTAATACCACTATCAATTCACTCACGGGATCCCGATGTAGTGGAGGGGACCAAGGACTGGCGTCGTTGCCTAATAAGGCTCATGTCCCACAATACCACAACCTCATATAATGCAGCAACATTAAAAGTAAGTACTGTCCATGTGAATAAATGTATGGCTGTATTCAATACCTAGCCACCAGTGAGATCCTAATGGAAGCTAATTTGGATGCGTCACTAGGTGGTTTGATACTAACATAGTTATAGTGCTGTAGAGATGGAACTTTTCTCCTGAGTGATCCTGAATCACATATAATTCAGTTAACCGATTCCAAATTGGAAAACTAGAAGCGCTCTTTTCTGAGATAAGGACTTTAGTAACTACTTACGTGTCGGTACAATCCGTACCTACTCAACTGTATGGGCGATACAGTAAGATAGTGTAAGAAAATAAAGTTAAAAGTCTTAATGGAGAAGAAAAATTTATAACTACCGATGCCTTGTCCGCTTTATCCGCTTCTTTCTTGGCATGAGCTGAGAACAACATTTCCGATACAGTTGTCCCATTGGTTGTGACCTCTTTGGGAACCTGAGAAAATTAAAATAATGTTAGAATCGAATATTTAGTCAAGTTTAAAAGTATTACATCATAGTACCAACTTCAAATTTCAGTACAGAATAATTGAAATTCCATCAGTAAACTGGGTTTCAATGGCTCCATTGATTGAGAGTGAATTTAAATTATTTTAAACAAACCTCTTCCGAGCTGCTACTTTCACAGACTGTACTCGAAGCCGCTTCTGCTGTTGTGGTTGCTTCCTTTAAAAGAAAATAAAAGCTTGTAAATTGCCAATTTATCCACGGATTTATAAATCATGAGATATAAACATCTGATAGGTATGGTAGTAATCTATGGATTACGTGGACATTTTTTTAAAAATATTTTTATATTTACTAGCCCTCAGTTAATATTTATGTGGATCATATTGTAACAAAGTTACATAAATATATAAGGTTTTGAAACGTAATGCCTAATCGCACCCCATTTGGGGGCGTTCCCTACTGCCATCTGGTCGATTACAACAAAAAAGATTACAATATCACAAAATTGTAAATACCTATTACTGTCACAAAGTTATAAAATAATCATTTGCATAACAGATTATTTAGTGTACATAAATGTACTCAAGATCGATTCATCACAGAATTGTTCAACACTTACCACAACTTTTTCATGAATGTTCTGACCAAAGACGAATCCAAAAGAAGGCGCCGTGTTCGACGAGGCCTGTGAGAGGGAGGGAGGTGCTGCATGTGCCGAAGGTTCACCTCCCAGAGGTACGAAGGATACGGCAGACCTGGGTGTTGAGCTTACCACTCCTTCCTGGATAATAGAACGAGGACCAAATTTGCGATTACGATTCCGAGACAGGTACCAATCGTAATTTGAAACTGAGTTATTTGATCTAGTTAGGACCTACTTATAATATTGCTGAGGTGAAACATCGATACCGTTTCAGTTTGAAACGAAGGAGTGCAGATTAGCTGCATAATCAGATGGGGAAAAAGTCGTAGATAGGAGGAAATACAATGAAAATCAGGTTATAGATGTGCATTTCAATCGTGGCCGCTCCGCGGTTCCAGCGCCTAGCGTCCCAACGTCTTCTTGACTATCGCTCATTCTTTTTCAACTTCTGGCGTCTGCGTCCCTGGATGCAGACGCCGGGACGCAAGTGTGATATGGCCCTTTACGGGGAGATACCTTCCATACAGTACTTCGTCTAAGGGGAGCAACAGCATAAACATACTGATGACGTAAGTAAATTATGCAAAGTACGACTTGTGTTACTAGCGAGGATCTACTACTCTCTCTATTTTTACTCTTGGATTGATAAATAATGACTTGATGGAATCAGATATAAATCAAACATAAATGCCAAAGGTTAGTTACATTAAGTAGAGCCCTCATAATGGAGATTTTCCCTTTTGATTTCACACATAAAAAAGTCAATAAAAGATACCTACTCAGTTTACTACATTAATATAACAAGTTTAATTTTCTGCCAGTGTTTAAAAAAACAGAAAATTCTCGATAGACTTCTGATTTTATAACTCATGAGGATGAATACATAGTTACTAACCTCGGATTTGGTAGGCGTTGATGTGACTTCCGACTTCTTTTCTTCACTTTTAGCTTCTGTTCGCTCTTCATCAGCTCCTAGAAACAAATTAAAACCAAGCTATTACGATCATGAACGTATAAGTGTTTTATTATATGTATTCAAAAATTCCAACTTGCTGACAGGGCAGAAACTCAAAGCATTTTTTTCAATTTTGTAGCTGAACGTTCAAACCTGTGAAATTCCGTCATAATATTCCAAATTATTGTCCTGCACGTAAATTTACCTAGTATGTGCATGTTTCCAGATCCCAAATCATTTACTACAGACAGTGAACCGTGATCCAAAACCACACGGAATAACAGAATTCACTGGAGCATACCAGCTCCTGTTTGCCCTGATATCTTGAACGGATAAAAAGTTACCTATCTACAACACAGAAAGAACTGCGACAGAGTAAAAGACTGGAACTTCTGTTATTTGTCACTGGTTCCCGTTTCTCCTCGAACGGATGATCATTCGATTCGAATGAATTTACAACACTTCACTCTTCTTGGAGTAGGCCATTTTGAATTCAGACGGTTAACTATGATCCAAAACCTCTCAAAATCAATAACAGAGTGCACAAGAACATACCAGCCCCTGCATGCTCTGTCACATTGCAGGCCTACAGACATCACATGGGTGAAGAGCTGCGACAGAGTTCAAAACTCTCAAAACTGATGGCCATTTTTTGTTACGAATGACTTTACAAGACCAAACGTTCTGGATCACAGCCCTTATAAGTTGATGGACCATAAATAAACTACACAAGTTCATGATTCAACAACTTACCAATTTTGGCGAAAGGATTCGACAGCCTGGGGGGATTCAGAACGAACCCTTTACTTTTAGCCTGAAAGAAACAGTAACAAGTTGAATACTACAATGTGACAGAAATTCTGAGTGTTCAAGCAGTATATTGACAATACGATTCGATAGCGTTGGGGGATTCAAAATGAACTCTTTGCTTATCGGCTGATATAAATAGCAACAAGTTAATACCAACCATTCGAAATCAACACAATCATATTATTAACAGTACGAAGGAGCTATGAGCCACACCCATGGGGCAGACATTTTTATTGGTGAGTCCTCAAGGGGTTTCTACCACATTAGACAATCTCCTCCTAGAGTTAATTCGGACCTTTTCCGTTATCGTTCAGCCAGGCCCCTAGGCCTCATCTCGTGCCGTTATCGTTCGGCCAGTTCTACAAATGATACTCTTTCCTTCATTGATGATATCATGGTCATGTTTGTGATGTTTTTTTCCTTTATTGATATCATAGGTCATTTCCATGTTGCCTATCGATATCGGAGGTCAGTTGTGTTTCAGTTCGCGTTTCACTGATTTCGTAGCCGTCTGTTCCCGTTTAAAATGAATTTCTTGTCTTTGTATGACACCGTGAAAACGAAGGAGGGTGCCGTTCGGTTTCTCCAAGATAAAAAGATTTTGCCTCAAAACGTTACATGCTCAGGAGGACACACGACTGCTTTATATCTCGGAACTAGAGACCGATGGCAGTGCAATAAACGTGGATGCTGCAGAGCTGGAAGGGCACTAAGAAGTAAAACTTACCTGACTGGATCGAAACTCCCTTTGACAGATATTGTGCTGTTCATATGTAAAATAAAACGTTATAATATCGTATTCATATTACCGTTCATATACAGCCAGTTTATCAAGCTGGCTGAACGATAACGGCACGAGATGAGGCCGAGGGGCCTGGCTGAACGATAACGGAAAAGGTCCGTTAATTCAGGTACAAAATTAAAATCCCAGGAAGGTGACCTAAATCAGAATTGTACAAACAGTAACCTAACAGACCTCTTACCTCTGCTTTGCTGGGAGTAGATGATACTTCGGATTGTCTAGATTCATCAGCCGTGGATTCGTCGTCACTGTCTGGAATAAAGAGATAAAACAAAAGTAAGTTTCTCAGAAAATAACGATAATTATAATATTTAGATTAGCTGTGACAGAATAGGATAGACTATAATTTGTACCTTTTATTGGTTTCACAAAATTTGCATTCCAATCGTCAAATTCACAAGGGCATATGGAAGTAAAAAGTACGGCCGACAATAGGCACTTACCCATTTTGAGAGGGTTTGATGACAGTCTTGGAGGATTTAGTACGAATCCTCTACTTGGCGTGCCCTTACCTAGAAAACAAAAGAACATCAATGGGGTCTGAGCATGAGATAATAACAATGGGAACATAACCATTAGGGGTATTCATGGTCTGATTCGATCGTCGAATATCGAATCTGATGTTCGATTTTCGAAACTCGAGGGATCATGAGGCTCCTACATTTTTCCCTGTCGAATGGTCGAAAATCGAAGTGCGTGTAGCGCTCCTTGCGGCATCTGGCGAAGGCCATATCAGGATATCAGTGTTATCAACTAACCTGTTATCAATAGTCGTTTGTCAGTTTGCTTTTTTGTACGTATCGTAATTTATAATCATGCCGAGAAAAAGCCAGAAAGCGAAATGTATAGATGAAATTGTGATAGCGAGTGGTAGGACACGAGTGATAACGGAGAGAACTTCGTACGGCTACCGCTAGGATCGCTGCAGCATTCCGATATTCGACGTCGAATATCCGATTTACGACGCCTCCATCCCGTGGTAAATTCGAATCGTCGTAAATCGAATCGGAGCCGGGGTGCATGCGCATTAGGTCACTTCGTAAGTCCCAATTCGACGATTCGACCATTCGACGTCGTATATCCTGGACCATGAATACCCCTAATAATTATGTTATTTTTAGTTACCATGACTATTTATCAGGACAAAAACGCCACGTAAAAATTGTATGATTTGAATTTTTGGCGGTGAAGTAAGCACGTCACACAAAAAGAATCACACCCCGCCATCCCCGTTTCATATTCCGTTCCACAACGGCCTACGTTATAAATTCAACCGTTTCATATGCCATTCCTCAACGGCCTATGTTATAAGTTCAACCAATCGGCGACCCTTATTTCGGCCCCCTCGTTTTTGGTTTATTATTTTCAATAATGAACCTTTGGAATCGAGCACGAAAACATTTTTTTTAACCCCCCTTAAAATTTGATGATTTACGTTTCAAGGTACGTAGAATCCAAAAATCGAATTTAAAAAAAAAAAAAAAAAATCCGTCCGTCCGCAGTACACGGCACTTTCCTTAGTTACCGTGGTCTAAAATTAATGAGATTTGGTATACTGGCCCCATTTGGGGTCTAGTTGTGCCGCGAAGCTTGGCGTTACCATCAGTTTTCTGTAAGGGGTAGAAAATAGGGGGGATGCAATTTTCAAAACGCCCTAGCTCGAAAATTTCTAATAGGAAGGTATATTTTTTCCATCAATTTCGAATAGAACACAATTTTTAGCGTCGAATGAGACCTTGCGGAGCGTTTTAGGACCAACCGTTCGTTCCGGGCAAGGAACGAGGAAAGGGGGTTGAACGGGGAAAAGAGCAGAAACAAGAGTGTGAACCGCAAATCCGAATCTTTGCAGATGCATACAGAAAACAATAAACCGTTGTGTAATCATTTGCAGCGTTTTTTCAAATGCAAAGACTTCTGCGCGCGTTTTTTTTTTTAATGTTACAATGTCTCGAAAGGAAGACTAGATAATTGTGAAGCAACCCCGTTTTGATCACTTTGAAACCTCTTGCAATATAAACTGCTAATGAAAATTGGACGGCATGAACCAGAAGGGAACCAACCACAGTTTCCTAGTTTTGAGTAATCAGGCATCGAAGTTTTTTCAAGTTTGCAAATCAGGTGTAGATTGTATTGGGATTTTCTTCTTCTCTTCTCAAACCTAATTGAATTCTGCGTCATTGTTTCCTACTTTGAAAAATGCAATTACTGTAGTAGAATTACTGTAGTAGAACGCCCAAAAATCAAATTATTTGTGGATGGTTCCTTTCTGAGATTTGGGAAAACGCCGTAAAAAATTCTGAGTAAGGAACCACCCCAGCTGGGTGATTGCTACCAGTGTTGCTACCAAACTCGGCCAGAGCCAATCAGCGGTGTGGTTCCCTTTTGCTGAAATCGGTCGGGGTTCCATCCAAAAGAGCCTTTGGCTCCCTTGGTGACTTGTGTGGTTCTTTTTTGAGAAACAGATAAGGCCGTTGAGGATTCAGTAACTTTTTCTAATTCAAATTCAGAGGGAGAGCCTCATCAAAACAATAGCTCCTTTTTGCTGAAGGTGCCCCAGTCCATTGAAGGTAACCTAGCCCATCTCATAGTGTTCTTATCTCATTTTGCCATTTTTTGTGGTTGGTTCCCTTCTGGTTAATGCCGTCCATATTATGCGAAGAACCCATTGTAAGCAGATAGTAGCACTAGATAATATCGATCTATCGATGGCATCCAATGAGAAACAACCTCAAAACAGCGACTCGAGGGTAGATTCCAAATACACCTCCATCATGAAGTGAAAAATAACAACAAAATATATGATAAAATAATTAGGCGTTGAAAAATATTTCGTATACAACCTAAATGTAATCAGACATGATAGAGCTAAATTCGTGTTCATAATAAAATATTAAAGAATCAAGAATTTTACTTGAGCTCGAAGAAGCGTCATTGCTCCCCATAACGTTGGTTCTGTGGGGGAAGAATAAGCTGGGTTTCACGGAAGTCGACGATGTCACTATCAGTCGTTTGGCTTCATTCCCTGAAAGGAACAAAACAAAAATGATTAGCGAATTACCATCAACGAATTATATTATAACGAGTTAATAAATTTGAGTACTAAGAGGGATACATTGAAGAAAAATTATAACAAATAGTGAATTATTATCATCTCTATACGACAGTATTGGTTTGGGATGGAGCTGGAAGCCTTGTAAATCCGACTCGGCCAAAAACTGCCCCGATAATATCGAGGCCGTAGTCGTCCTGATAATCCTAGAAAGCTGATATTTTGGTAGGAAGTGATACAGGGGCGTTCAAAACGAGAGATATTCACGTAATTATAACGCGAGGCTTGGTGTGTTACAGAGATTTAACCTTCAACTTAACTCATATATCGCTAAACATTAGTTAGACGAAAGTATTCCGGAAGTGTTGAGTGAGTGGTTTTTTTGGAGGGTACATTTACTCGTAGAATAAATGTAGTACTGCGTTTCATGTAAGAATAGCCCATCAAATCAGTCGTAAGAATTTTTGAGTCAAAAATCGGTTCAAATTCCTTTTAACACATTCAACCCGATGGGTTTGGACCAGAAAATTCCAGAAAACCGAAATTGATTTTTTCCCAATTTTTGTATGTTAGAGATATGGGAACACAGTAACTATGATTAAAATTATGTTTCCATGCATAGAAACGTAATTATAGGTGAATTAATTATGGACGCGGATCCGCGTCATGCCGGTGTTTTGGCTTGGGGAGGATGACGCGGATCCGCGTCATGTCGGTTTGAATGTGTTAAAAAAAACTAGATTTTTTTGCTCTTTGATAATTCGCTCATCAACTTATACTGCATGCTGGGAACTTTTCAATTATTTAATTGCCTCACAATCTTCAAAGACGTCTTCTAGACATCTTTAGAGCAATACATATTTAACTTCAAAAGGTTCATGGTGTTATGCTCCAATCTAAGCTCTTCCTCATAGTAATCTCTACCATCCTGCCCAATGCACGGACATAATTAGAGCCTGGAATTATATCTAAAAAAATCGCACCAAATATGCAACAAGAAGTGGAAATATATATGCAAAAGACCCCCAGATTTCTCAAAAATATGCAAATCCTCCGTCATTATTCAGAAAATCATTAAATCTGTGGCATATGGGTAAGGTAGATGTAGCCAATTAAAGTAGGTAATGCACAGGTACTCAAGTCTTTATTATTCACATCTTTATTCAAAATAAGTCTAATCAAAATCAACTTCATTGAACAATCATGTTCTGCTCAAGATGCTCAGGTGTTAGAGCCTGTCTTTTGCTTGAAAGAAGAGCCTTCAGCGCTGAAAATGACCGCTCTACGTCGACTGAGATAGGCTCACGCTTTAAAAATTGGAACTTTTTGTGAAAAACATGCCTTTTTTTCTCATTTTCAATAGTTTTTGGAAAAAATGCTTGTAATATGCACATTTTTGAAAAAATGCAGATTTCCCGAAAAACTCCAAAATATGCATAGTAATATGCAAATTTAAATTTGAAATTTCGAACCGGAGATGGGTGGAAATGATCCAGAACGTCGAATCCCAACGATATAAGTACCTACTAAAAAACAAATATACAAAATTCCAGGCTCTAGATATAATCTATTCGTAAACACATATAATCACCATGATCAGAGCCTTGAGAGTCGCCATTGGTCGTGCCGGGGACTGGCTCGCAGATGGTAGGAGGCCCGTCGGACGAACTGACTTCATCAATTTGACTCGAACTTCCTAGAAATCCAATAATTATATCGTCAATATATAAATTATCGTCAAGTTCTTGGCTTCAAACTACTTCTCCACTGTCCATGATCCTAATTTCTTACACACTGACTAAAAGGTAATACCTACTAGACTACCTAAATAACTGCACACCAGTTCAATAGTTTTAGGTCCTCGTTCAGTTGTTCACACTTTGGTCTCGTTGAGCGTTGTGGGGACATGCCGGAAATGAATATAAATGTCTTGCACATTAGCCAAGATTTAAAACTAATTAAATTCCATTAGGTACAACCTATACCTACCTAAAGTTTCATTCTCTAATTCCGCCCAAGCACAAAGTTGATGTTCGTCTCAATAAGTGGATTTTTAGAAAAATTAGGAACATTTTCTTCGATTAAATCTACGATTTCACATTGCATAAATACGTGTTTTTTCCAGTATTACTTCCCCCCTTAGTTTATAACGTCAATAACGAGCGAAAATGGCCCAAGGTAGGCTCTTTTTACGCCACCCCTCTGATAGAAAAAATTATCTTCAATATTGTGTCACCCTAGGTAGGTAGGTACATACCAAAATTTGGTAAGTAGTACATAACTAGTAGGTAGAAAAGTGTAAAAAATTACCTAATAAAAAGCAATAATTATTTTGAACATTGCGATTGACCAAGGAACGTTATTGATTTCTTCCCAGCTATCACTTGTCAAGGAGTTCCCCATCGAGTAACATAAATCAGTTCCCCATGGAACGTTTTGAACCTCCAGTCAGAAGTAGAGGTGTTCTAAGCCTCAAGTGACAAACATGAGAGTTCAACATGGTGAAAATTAATGGGTCGAACAACGCCCGAGCTCGGTTTAGAAAGAGCATTGAAGAATATAGGTAGATGAAAGAAACTTCCGCAGAAACGTCGCTAATTACAAAATCAGGTCGAATGACGAGTTGAATAAAACCAATAAATAATAAGGAACGGAAAACTATCAAGTAAATCTGCCAACAGCTTCGGTCATTAGCGTTTGATGTGTCACACACTTGGAAATCGGCCGGGATAAGTCCCAGCCTGTTTCAAAAACATCAAAACTACTATGATATAATTAATTGACTACGAAATAAACATAAAAGGAGGATTTTTGTAAGAGATTAATTTAAAAAACTACAAAGAAACACTTTTTACCTTTGGTAACGTCAGCCATTTTAGTTTAGTAGTTTACTAATAAAAACTCAAATGTGGCAACACTGGGGACAACAAACTTGTGGGACAAGAATGTACTTTTTGGAAAAGGTATTTTGATACTTTGGAATGCGTGAAATTGAATCAATTTTTTTATGGATGTCTTGTTGTAAAATAATTATGATAGTATGTGCAACAAAGGAAAATGATGAATGGTTAGGGATGCAAACCGATTAATCAAATAATCGATTATTCATTTCAGATTAATCGATTATTTTAAATTAATTTCTATTCTACGATATTCAGTCATTAATCGATTATTTTTACCGATTAATTGGTGTTCGTATGTAATTTCATATAAAAATAATTTATATAATAATATAAATTAACAACGTATGACAGAAAAAACAACTGAATGGGCTGAAATAAGATTTACCTATATCATTTTACCATCCATTATTGGAGGTAGTTACACAACAATATTATGTTCAGATGCAGGTGGTCAGAGCTTGTTAAATTTGAAAGAGGGGCCTCATTCTTCATGGAGACAACAATTATTGCTTAGGCTGTTTTTGCAATAGTTTCAATGAGTAATAAAGGAGGCCTCATTCTTCCATGGAGACAACAATTATTGCTTAGGCTGTTTTTGTAATAGTTTCAATGAGTAATAAACCCTTTTGTGCAATTTTTTAAATCTCCATAAGCTTTGAAATTTAGCAAATAGGTTGTCACCTACCGACTTGAAGAAACCTGTGGGATTTATTCAATTCATAGACTGATAAAAATGATTTGATTAAGGAGGAAACATCTAATAAAATAATACGAAGGTAGGTAGTGGTTCAAAATAGGTAATAGAGCATCCTATAGATAGTAAAAAACATGTTATAAAAAAGGATTTTTTTTATGTTAGAAAATTCGAATCCTTGCATCCGAATAATAAAATCGACTACAATTAATCGGTCACATCGATCATTTGATGTTGTAATCGATTATTTGGTTTCGATGTTGCATCCCTGGTATTGTGCATGGATGCTACAAAGCAATGTGGAGTTGTCATGTCCCTCCATGCTCCCATAAAACAAAACTTCAAGGAAGAAGAAATCCAAATAGATGCAAGAACCAACCAGAAATCCAAATAAATAGGAGGATGAAGAAATATTTACCTTTAAGTACCTAGATCTAGAGACAGAATAATTTTGTCTTCATCTAGATCCACGAAAGTAGGTAGAGGAAAGTCTTTGATAAGTTGTTTATATTTTTGATCAAAGGGAAAAAGAGCTCAGTACGTGGCGCTAAGCCAATGCAGCGGCTGACAGTTCAACTACGTTCTGGTCAGTTACAACTTACAACATAACCGCTGTTTGCTAATTCTGCTAATTTTCGGTTGTGCGGGAGTTTTATAGAAATTTTGAGCTACTCACGGGGATTTATCCAATTCCACAATCACCATATAAACAAGGTATGTTGTGTTCTACGATTCATCGCGTAAAACAAGCTTATCACCTCCAAAATTGATGTTAAGAGTCGACCTGACTAGACGGCGTATGTGTGTTTTGCTCTTTTATCTCAATTTAAGCGCAGTTATTGGCCTCTGAATGAATTTTAAAACTGATGAAACGTTACCTACGGCGTTCAGAATAACTAGCTGAATATTCAAAAAGAGGGAAATATGAAGGAGATATTGTCTCTGATAAGAACATTGTTTACAATCTTGGGAGGTTATCTTTGAAGATTTCGCATTCGCATACCTAGCCTGAAGATCCGCGATCGCTATCATTTACAATCCCTTACATGTTAATCTCACATTGAAATCACCAGTACCTAACAAAATAATCGTGATTCGTAGATGTTCATTGGTTTCTCAATGTAGAATTTTCAGCATGTTTGTTGAGAAAAGTGACTGATTGCTTTGATAAGAGCATTGTTTACAATCTTGGCAGGTTGTTGTGAAACTTACGTAAGTCATTACGTCACTTACGTAATGCTCATTACCACAGTAAACAATCTACAAAACATTCCTCACTGTGGGAACTCATAATCTAATAATATTAGGAATAGATAATAAGTCATTAAAATTACCTAGGTACCTGGTTAATAAAAATTAGTTCTGGTCGGACGACGGATAGGTACTTAGGTACTTATACATAACACACACCGACAGACACAGAAAAATAAGTCCAGAAAGCTCTGAAATGCAAAATGCTAGTGGAAATCCTGATTTCGGAGTACAACAGGTTTACCTACTGCAAACAGGGACAACAAATTTTATTGGACGAGTAGGTAGTAATTTTTTTTTTTTTTTTTTTAATCTTCTTGGACGAGCATAGTAATGTGTCACAATAGATCAACTATGGTAAGTGACACGGGGCCTGCCCCGTCCTAATAGATTTAAAAAAAAGTAGTAATAATGCTTCCCTACCTTCTGTATGAGTAGATACTACCTATTGAGAAAGCGAAAATGTATCTATAAAATCGTAAGGTATGTACCTATGTCTGACTGTTCGTCTGTTTTTGTTTCACAGCACGGCCACAGAAGTCATCTGATATAATTAAGTGAGTGGTAGAATACCTTTTAATAAATCTAACGCTATTAGACTTCTTTGAGTGCTATTAGAATTGATTTTAATGTAACGCTGAGGGAAAAATACCTTCAGACCTTTTATAATTATATTAGAGCGTTTAGAGCTCATATTACATTCATTATGAAATGTAGGGGGATAGCAACATAAATAGGAAACGAGAGAGGTTTTTTGTATTTGCATTTTTTTAAACAGGAGCAAGAGGTTTGACTAGAATCCAGTTCTTGAGAATCGGTCGGAAAGAAGAAACAATTGTAATACGCCAACGTTTATCATAATTTATTATCCATCCTCAGGGCTATTAGGTACAACAAAACAAGAAGACGAACTATTAGATATTGCATGAGGTAGGTAACAAACAAGGTAGGTAACTAGAGTGATATTAGGTACATAAATAAATCATAATTATACCCTTACCTATAATGTGGCTGGTGAGATCACATAATATATGGTAATCTTTTACCATAGTAATAACGTTTACACAAAATATTATATTATATTCGAAGATTGTGCTCAGACGGTTCTATGCAGCCAAATATTAGAATATTATAAAATAGCGCGGTCAGTTGGAACAAACCTTAGATGACAATGATGTGAAAAAGTGAGGAAATCTTATTTTCAGTACTCGTACTACCTCTTGACCAAGTATGTCTAGTTTTTGTCTGACTTTAGACTGTTTTCCAAAATGTGTTGGGTGGGCGATTCTTATAAAACGATCATTGCGCAGCCTTCTTGTTTTGTGGATGATCAAAAATATTATAATTTCAAAATTATTTACATACCATCCTTTTGCCTACCCTCTATTGTAAATTCTATCGATATTTTTGTAGTTTACGCTCTTGCCCAATAGTCACCTAGGTCTCCTACCTAAGCCGACACTGCCTCAGACATGATTCAAACGTCAAACTGATTATGTGAAACTGAATAATAATATAGTTCATATAATTCAGTTTCACACGTTATGTTGAATCAGAATTTTCCGTCCGTATCGTCCTGTGTAATTCTGTTTAATGAAAACAAATTTTGAGCGTCGAACACGAGAAATTTAAATGTGTGTGTGTGTGTGTGTGGGGGGGGGGGGGGGATACGACGGTATTCCGATGAATTTCTGCTGTCAGGTTAAAACATAATCATTCATACACAACGTACATACAAGGATATTTTACTAAAATGTGGATGTAAAATATCCAATGTATTGATCTCAACTGATCATTGCACTACAAAATATCCTGAGCTACGCCAGCTAAAGAGCTAGTTGAAAGTCCCATTCATGCAGCACGAGTTGATGAGCGAATTTTCAAAGAATCATTTTACCCGATATGGTGGGTGATTCTTATAGGAAATTTCACGCTGATTCCAAATATAATATGTTCCTATGTTTAAGATGGTAATTTACACAAAAAACCTTTAAAAAACGCGTTTTTAGCGATTTTTGACTCTACATTTTCAAAATTTGAACCCTTGAGTACTCCGAAAATTCTGGCCAACGAATTCATCCTTTCTTTTGATATTATTGACATTTTAAATTTTTTTCGGATTTTTAGCTCGATTCCTCGTTCAGATATTGGAGTGACACATACCGTAAGATGGGGCGAGAAGAGCCCAGTGGGGTGAATGTGATACAGTTCGGCGCGCGCTACTTTGAATGCCATTTAGCAGTAGGTACCGCAATTTCAGGGTTGCCCTTGGTTCTCAACGAGTAGTACTATAGTACCGGACTTGGATCAGTGCGAAATAACCACTCCAGAAGGTTTTGTTTACCTCTCACAAATTTTTCTATGAACCACTCGAGTTTAGAGGGGTTTGCTTCCTTTGACAAAACCCCCAGAAAAAACCCATTTCG
>JAEMON010000014.1:13968537-13986221 GCA_030264115.1 Lygus lineolaris | reverse complement strand
TCGCTCATCAACTCATGCTGCATGAATGGGACTTTTTGGAGTTGTTCTCTTATTCCACGACGGGTGCGATGTATTCCTTTAATTAATTCAGAGATAATTGTTAATCTTAAGTTATAAGGATGTGGAGGAAATGAGAAAAAGAAGAAAATTCGAAAGGAAGTAATAATCCTGAAAGGACTGTCTCACACAGATCCAGTCACACGATTCCGAATCCTATACGCAGGAAGAAGAAGGAGCTAAAGTGTCTGTAGTAAAGAGCATAATGGCAGAGGCAGCGCAGAGGTAAGAGTAAGACCGAAGTCTGTGGGCAGCTGGGCAGATCTAACTCGGAGAAGAGCTGACTGGGGAAATGACCGGAGAGGGGATCTAATCCCCCCCAAGATTTACCCCCTCCTTCGTAAACTTACCCCTCCACACCGGATTACTCCCCTCTCATTCCCCTCGTCCATACTCTTTCCCATTCCCACTTGATCTCCTTCTCTAAAACTCCCTCTTCCCTCCTGATACTCCTCATTTCCCCACCAGATACTCCTCATTTCCCCACCACAGAACCCTCCTTTTCCCCTCTTTCTCCCTGAAGCTGTTTCTCTTTCTGTTTGTCCTCAGTCGTGATGAGTTATCAAACTTCCAGAATATCAAGCATAAACGGAGAAAGTAGTAAAGAGAGAGGAAGGCAAGGTGGAAGATTGAGTATGGCAATGCAAAACATAGAAGTAAAAACAGGGTGAATGAGGAAGCACCCACCAACTTTGGGTCAAGTGACAAGCACCGTCAGAGAAGAGCGGGAAAGAATTGAAAAGGAGAGACAAGAGAGAATACTGATAAACAAAACAAAATTAGAGAAAACAAACAAACGATGTAAAAATCGATATTTACATCATTTAAAAAAAATGGTGATCCCAAATCATCCGTTTCCCGCAAAATTACCGATTTTTTAAGTTTTTGAGTTTTTAGCTTGAAGGCCAAATACATAGCTAAAATTGAAAATCACTGTTATCATACCAATTTGTGGAAATCAAATTGTTCCAGCTCTGGAGACGATTCGTTTAGATTTTTAATGTTATTAAGGGGGTAAGGAAAATTTTTTGGGTAAAAAAAACAGTTTTGAGATAAACACATTTTATAATAACAGACTATATTAGGCATCAGAATCCAAAATATTAGGGTTTTTTATCAACTCTTGGGTGTTCAAAATTAAAGTGGAAGTTGACAACTCAGGAGTTTTAGAAACTGCCCGGCGCGTAGTAGGGGCCGCCTTCGCTCTTCTCAAAGATCAAAACAATATCAGATAACAGCAATATTCTTCTTCCACTTCAGTTTCAAGAGCCCAAAGGCCGCTGTCTACATGGAATAATTATTCTGAGACATCCAAACTGAAGAAGAAGAAGATGTAAGATCAATTCGGGGATAAATCGATGGACTCCTAGGTCGATACATGTCAGTTTTAGAAAAACCGCTCTCCTGAAAAATCTCCTTTTTTGACGTAAAAGGGACGTTTTTTCCTAAACCACTAAAGCTATCATAATGAAATTTTTATGGCATGTTACTAACATCATAATGAAGCTTTGGTGCATAGGAAATTGCAAACAAATGTATGAGGAGTCTCCTAGAAAATTTTCAACGTTGCAAAAAAAGACCGATTTTTTCAACATTTTCACTAATTGATTACCAATCTTCTGATAATGCTGTCAAAAAATGATATGCACGGTTGGTTCTGCACAGTTTCATAATGAAGTGTGTGAAGTTGCATCAAAATCGGACGAGTAGTTGCAGAGATAGCTTTCCGCAAAGTTGAGGTAAAATACACTAAAAATCAGATTTTCCTTACCCCCTTAATTTCCGAAGTTTCTGTTAATTTAATAAAGTCATAGGTTTCCATATCCATCCGCTCCAAAAAATAAACAAATCAACTTATGCTCATTGGCTCATGTAATTATACATTATTTTATTGACATTTTTTAACTATAAGGACTATTCAGTGACCATCAACAATCTGCATTGTGTAGTATTATAGCACATGATTATATTTGTGATCATCATGAAATTTCGAAGGCTGGAAGGACAATTTCGGACTACCGTGTACGTAGCTTGGGGTCTTCCAGGGTATCGTTGAAAATGTCGACCCACATTATATTCCAGAAAGCTGATTTCAGACATATTTCAATATTTTCTGGTAAATCTGCCACCTAAATTCATTACTTAAGACTCCTTGAGCATAATTCCGAAGAACTGATCACGTTTCCGCATGTTTTAAACAAACTGAACAAATGTGGAACTTGCGTGGGTAGGAACTTTGCATTTTTAACCTCAAAATATGATTCAGCGCTCTTCAAGACCTCCCGGTGCGAATTTTCAGCTTGAAATTACGGCTGGTTTGCCCAGAAAATGGGTTGAAAGGGGGCGCGTGACGTCATTTAGGTTCCGCAAAAGGGGGGCCCGCCCAGGCAGGCGGTGGGTCAGTGACATCAGTTAGGTTCAAATTACACGACCATTTTCGGTAATTTTGAACCGGATACCCCTCCTTTTTTGGAGAACCCTCATTGAGATCTTTCAAATTACAAAATACAAATAACCATGCAAGTTCCCCATTGTCGCCATTTTGGAAATGTTGCGAGATTCCAAACACATTTAGCTCGAAGGGAAAATTCAACTTTGTTAGGAATGCATAAATTTGAAACTATTAAAAATATTCAGATACACACATCCTTTTTCGAGCGATTTTTTTAGTACCTAAGTTTTAAGTTTAGTAAGTTTTGAAAATTTCTAACCCCTATTTTTCATTGTTTGAAATTGACTGGGATTAATGCCTAGCTTAGAGGACCAATAGAGCCTACGCGAATTTGTTAAGTAGACAAGTGGACAGATTTGTCAATACTCAATTAAATTATCTAATTATATGCAGGTACTTTATTGCGAAAACAGGCAAATTTAAAGGGGTTTAAAAAATGTTATTCTCTCGACCAATCAATAGGCGGGGTCCTTATGTTGTATGTGACGACCAAAAAGTAATGAATGAGCATTCCTAAATTCAAGATAAACTATACCTAACGCAATATTCCCGGTACCGTCACCTCTTGGTGCCTCATTAGCACCACGGCGCCTACGGTGGCGTCAAAAGTGTACCCGAGTCCAATAACGATCTCCATTCCAAGTGAAAGATCCAAAATGATGTATTGTCAAGAATGTGGATGACAATACTTTATAATTTCCTGTCGCCATTGTGCTCATCATTACAAAGCAATGTCTAGTAATTTACTACTGTGTTTTACACTCCGGCCCATATTCATTGACACTTGGGTTTTTCAGGAGACCCCCGACTTGGCAAACGATGCTCAAGCCCCGGACGTTTGAAGGTTTGAATGGTAGGTAGGTACCCTCTAGGATGGGAATCGATTTCCGATTTTTTAAATCGATTTTCAGGTTCCTGTTTTAGACTCGAATCAATTTTTTAATACCGATTTTCATAAAAATCGTAAATCGATTTTCCGTGTCGAAAAAATTTTGCTTTTGTAATTTAATCCCAGCGATTATGCGCTCATTTTGGAGGAAGTGTCGGACGTGGAGGGAAAACAAAGAATTCCAGGCCAATAGCATAAGTAATATAATAATTCAATAATAAAGATTATTTACCATCGGCGTCCGTCATTTGTCTGCTGGACAATGAAATGAAACTGTAAACTCAAGGAGTATAATTCCTGTTTATTTTATTTATTCATTTTTTAAAAATACTTACCTCCTTAAGAATAGTAGAATTTTTTGAATAAAGAATTTCTTTAATTAAAAATATACAATCAGTAAGTAATTTTAAAAAATTGAAAATAATTATGTAATAATTTTTTGGAACCAAATTTTAAATCGATTTTTGAAAAAATCGATACTTTTAAGACTTACGATACTTTTTAAGAGTAGAAAATCGATCTTTTGAATCCTATTCTGAATTGATTAAAAAAATAGAGACTTTTTACGGATTTCCCATCCCTATTACCCTCATAAGGGTGCGATAATTCCAATCTTTACTCCCTTAAGCAACTGCATTGTGATCCATTAATTATTTCGGGCATTCCAAGACCAGAATCGTGATCTGCTTAAAAAATGGAACATAACGAGTATAAACATGAACTAAATATATTGAAAGAAAAAAAAAAGAAAACAGCCAGTCAACCATCATAATTATGAAGACTTCATTCTAGAGGGGAAGGTGGAAAGGGGACTAATGAATAAACCGGCAATGGGGAATTCCGGTGTGTCGGAATTTTACATTATCGACTCAGCACCCTTGAATACCCTTTATTTCTAATTTTCAGCTCAAATTTCCTTTAGGTTGGCTGTAAAACGGGGTTTTCAATGATTGAGGATTTTAGAGTGATAGGTACATAAATATACGACGAGTCTCGACCTGACCATGACTAGAGGAATTTCATTTTAATTTTCCAAGCTGAATCGATTGGTGGCACTCCTGACTCATTTTGACTGATAAAAATTGATTTCTAGGGGGAAAATCGAGATTTTTCGGACATACCAGCACGCATTTTTCCCTAGACTGTTTGCTTGATATAATTTTTCCAAATATATTGCCCAGATTTACATTAATTATTCATTCAGTTTAGCTCAGAAAAAGTCGTCTCATGAAAAAACGAATAGAGAGACTCCTTCCTTTTTTTGAAGTCGGTCGAAAATGGTTCGGAGGTGCTGATACGTCCAAAAAAGCTATATCTAAAAAATTGCACGTATTAGAACACCAACCTACAGCTACATTAGTTATTTCATGATATAACGGTGGAACTAACGACAGCAATATTCGTTGAACTTACAGTCTGTACTGCTCATGAATGAACCTGTACTACCAGTAACTCGTCCCTGATTAAGACAATGAATGACCAGATGACAATGAATTAGCTATTTTAGGTATAGGAACATTGTGGTATATTCAGAATCAGCGTGAAATTGCATATAAGAATGGAAGAGACCATATTTTTGTACGAAAACCCTTCATTTCGAGCCACTTTGTGCTGTGCCAAATGTTGATGGCTGATCTGGCACCCCAACAGGTCTAATTTCGGCAGAGGCGGATGGACGAGGTAGTCATTGACAATAAAATGGGAGGAAACGTGCGAAAACCCGTAAATTTTCAATTGGTAAACAATTTGTTGACAATTTCACGAATCAAAATTATCACTTGAAAATCAGAAGGTTGTACCTATGGAAACTGTACCTGATACAGAGGGTGTTACTTCCCTAGGTACAACCCTAGCCAGATTTAAATCATCAGTCATCACCTGTGATACAAACCTAAAGTGGAAATCGGAAAATAGTCACTTACATCACATCGAACACGCCTGTGATTGTGATTCGTCCTTTTGACTCACAAGATGGCGAACAAGAAAGTCATAGTTTGAGACCCAATTTAGTTCTTTCATCCCCCAAAAAATGAAAAGATTGAATAAAAAATGTTGTCATCAGACTTGAGGATCTGGGATCACGTGTGTAACTGTAGGACTCCAACTGCTTCCTTTGACCTCCAAATTCCGATTACTTACGAGTTTTTACGATTAATGTACTTACGTAACAACTGTCCGTAGGTACAGCATCCTCTTCTGGTAGAAACTCTTTGGTAGGCTGGGCCATCCCATCAGAACCGCCACTGGGTTTCGGATCTTGCAGAATGTACTCGTTGTAGTTGTTGTCTTATTCTTTCTTTTTATAATATTTACATTTGGAATTTTTAGAGCTTACTTATGGAGATCGTCGAGAGTGGCTCATATCGGTACATACATATATATATATATATATATATATATATGAAACAATACATCAAACACATATAAGAAAAGTTTTCAACTTAATGAATCGTTTTAGAATGGCCAGAAACCGATTCCCATGGAGGAATCAAAAATTCGCGCACTTACTAAAAAATCTGCCCATTGAAATAGCTCCATTTTCCATGAAAATTCTCTGAAGTAATAGGCTGGTGTTCTTAGTCCCAATTTATGGCGTATAAACAAATTCTTAAGCACTTCTGAAGGAGGATTTCATCAAGGAGAGCACTCGAGGACGCTTGCACTTCTTCCACTTTTTTCTGTACTTTACCTAAATCCGCAATGAAGTATTAAAAACCGTGTATTATAAGAAAATTCGTTATTTTGATTATATATTTGAAATATTTGCATTTACTTGAATGAGAGGGAGCCATCCCCCCCTGTTATGAGGAACAAACCAATACTCATATAACTTACCATCCGCACTCAGGCAGTTCATCAGTGCGAAGGTGAGATTGTTGAATAGGTATAAACAAATATTTCATCTTTCCTGCTATTGTACCAAGATCCTTAGGTTCTAGCTAATGATTACAATCCATTTCGATGAATTTGAAAATTCGACTCTGCATCAGGGGTGAGAATGTTCGAATTGAGTGCAAATTGCTCTGGCAGTTGGAGGAGAATTTCAGTTCCTATCTCATGTTCTTATCTCGTTCGTATCTATATTTCGTGGTGAGTCCGGAGTTCCCCGGGGTACCGTTCTTGGTCCTATAATTTTTATAATTTATATCAATCAGCTCGGAAAAAATCGACATTAATGGTGATCTAATTTTGTTCGCAGATGATTCGGTTTTATATTTTGTAGCCGATGATTGGGTGGATGTTTATATAAGATGGCTGACTATGGGCTGCAAAGGGTCAATAAATGGTTAATAGAGAACAAGTTAACATTGAACCTAGCAAAAAATAAAATTATACCGCATAGCTTGTCATCGGCAACTATTCAAAATGTCCATTTAAAGATACACCTTCATGGTTTTAATTGTAATTCAAACACTTGTACAAGCTGCCCGGAGGTGACTGAATGTTTCAGTGGTATAAATATCTGGGTATCATGTTTGAGTCGACAGTCGAACATGAAATGGGAATGTCAAATTAACTTGATTTGCAAGAGATTGAGGAAATTAGTGTACCTACGTGTTTTCTTACCTGAGAAATTTTCTTACTCCGAAGCTTATGAGAATAGTATATTTTTCGTTGGGTCAATCGATCATACTCTACGGGTTACCAGCATGGGATGGTGCTTACGCTACAGCTCTAAGTCCGGTAAAATAAAACGAAATCTGCCAAAAAATTCTGCTTCGGGTGATCACTAAAAGTAAATTGTTGGAACATACTGAACCACTTTTTCGTAAGCTAAAAATTATAAAGTTGCGCTATTTTATTGAAGCAAATAGTGTGAAACAAGTTCTGAGAGAGAAACGATTCAATTATCCTGCTCATGAAGTAGTAACAAGGTTTCAATCTCAAGGTAAAATAAATCTCCCCCATGTGCACACAACTGCTTCTTTGAATGCGTATTTTTCTGCTTGAATTAGAGTTTTTAATCATTTGACATACAGCGTCAAAAATAACTTAGTAGAGCATCCTGATGAAACAAACGGAATTGTGAAAAAATGGTTTCTCCTACTGCAAGAAACTGCAATATAACTAGTATGAATATGTGATTTCTGAGAATATTACCTGTTTTACAGGTAGAAGATTGGTTTCAAGAGTAATATCATGTTCAAAGCATTCAGTTTTCCCTCTCGAAGAAGAAGCTAACACCGAAAACCCCCTTTCTGTTGTACAGTTACTCACTGTTAGTGTCAGAAAGATCCTGAATGCTACTAAAAGGTTGGGAAAAGTGGTAGTCAACTGGTTATTTCTTATGTACATATACAGCTCAGGTATCGTCTTCATGTCTTCCGGTTCAACGTAAGGTACACCTACATTTTGAAGTGAGAACACTCATTGACTAAATCCGTACTGATGTCCTCTGGATTACAATAGAGTTACACAATATTGTGCATAAAAATGTATTGAATTTGGAAATTTTGCATCCTTAAAATCTGGCGCCCTGGGCTATAGCCCAGTCAGCCCATATACAGGGTTGGTATGGGTCTGGAAAACCTTGAAAAACTGGAAAAGTCAGGGAAAGCTTGAAAATCTTCTGGAATTTTATACGCAATTGCCTAATCAATAAGACGACATCTGACCCTGGAAACTACATAAAAAATCGAAAACAATTCTAAAATGTCAATAAGCATAAACTAGAGAAATAATGAGTTCGTTGGTCAGGATTTTTGGAGTACTCAAAGGGTTCAAATAGTAAAAGTTGAGGGTCAAAAAACGTGTTTTAAGGTTTTGGTGTACATTACCATCTTAAACATAGGAACATAAATATGGTATTTTTGGAATCAGAGCAAAATTTCCTACCTATAAGAATCACCCACAAAATCGGTCAAAATATTTCTTTGAAAATTCGCTCATCAACTCATGCTGCATGAATTTAACTTTTTACGTTTCAAAGCATTCTGAAAAATTTTGGTTCCGTGTCGGTCTGTGGTCAATTCCTTGCCTTGTCCCAAGCTAAACTATATGAAGTTATGGTCCGATTTTGATGGAGTTTTCAGGGATTGTGCGGGTTAACCCCATGACGGTCCCAAATTGATTTCATCGCCATCGGACCACTAGTAGCGTGTATGCATGCGCAAACGTGAAATTCCTGAAACTACCTCATTCCAAAAATGGGCTGAATTCGCTCATATCCGGAGTATAGTTGGGGGCTGACTCCAAGACAATTACTTATTAATTTTTTCACGACTGGATCAGTAATAGCTGCTGCGCATGCGCAAACTTTCATTCATTGTCAGAACTACTTCACCTATTTCGGTGAAATTTTCTAGGATTTTACGGGCTTACTATTTTTTGGGGGAGGGGGCTTTTGAAACGCATAGGGAAAGGTATGGGAAAAATTAATTTTTTACGGTCTGGAAAACCTGGAAAAGTCAGGGAATTTTGGGATACCTACTGTTTCCGTACCAACCCTGATGTACAATGTGGGGCCTGTTCCCCGTAGCTTAACTATTCAAATACTCTCATAGTTGGAACAGACCTGTTCTCTAGTTGGAACAGACCCGTTCTCTAGTTGGAACAGACCTGTTGTTAGCATCTATGAAGGTGTCATTTTGTATTGAAAACCTTCAACCTCCCCTCCCCTCCCCTCCTCGCTCTTCGAGAAGAATCGGACATTTTGGGGTGCGGACTGCCGCGCCGGCCGAGCATGCCTGTTTGATCCGACGTTATTAATAGGACGGGCGGTCTCGATGACGTCACCTCCGTGTCGAGAGGTCTCCCCGCCCGCGCGCATGCGCAGTTGCCGCCACAACCGGATTGGTGGCTCAAGGTGCGGGGCGGTGCGACGACTTCGGGGGTCGCCGATGCCCCCCTCGCCCCCTCCCTCCAACACTGACTTGCCCCCCCTACCCCCCTCAAGCTCTATATAATATTATTTATTCATTGACACACGATTATTTACAATTTAATGACCCTAAATTTTGGTTTATTTTCCATAATGAACCTTTGGAATTGAGCAGAAAACAATTTTTCTTAATCACCCTCAAAATTTGTTGTCTTACGTTTCAACGTACGTAGAATCGAAAAGTCCCATTCATGCAGCATGAATTGATGAGCGAATTTTCGAAGAATAATTTTAACCGATTTGGTGGGTGATTCTTATAGGAAATATTACGCTGATTCCGAATTTACCATATGTTCCTATGTTTAAAATGGTAATTCTCACCAAAAACCTCAGAAAACACGTTTTTTTAAAGCGATTTTTGACTATAAATTTTCAAAAATTCACCCCTTGGAGTACTCCAAAAATTCTGGCCAACGAACTCATCCTTTCTTTTGATATTATTGACATTTAAAATTTTTTTGGTTTTTTTATCTCGATCTCTCGGGCAGATATCGTCTGGAATGACACACAAATAATTTAGTGTTAAATTTCATTAATCGTTTTAGAATGGTCTGAAACGGATTTCCTTGAAGAAAATTTTCAAAAATTTGGATTACAAAAGTTTTGAAGCCATTGCAATAGTTTCATCTTCTTCTAAAATTCGCTAAAACATGAAACATGCTCTTCTACTTGTCTGCTTCATACGTCGTGAAGGTACAAAGCCAAACTGAAAAATCCAAAAACTTTGTTTAAACCTGTACCAGTAGTCCTCTGAAGGATGTTGAAGGAGGGGGAAATTGGCGGGGTGTGATGTGTAATAAATTCAGAGCTTTCCTTAGAAATTAGCATTATAAGCTGCACAGCTGATTCGGGCCCTTTGCGTCACAAGTACAAGTCCTGAGGAGGCTACATACCAAATTGTGGCTTCGTAGAGTGAATAGCCTAGAAATTGGCTTTAAGAGCCGCTCAGCTGTTTCTGTCCATATACATCATCAAGTACAACTACTAAGGAGGCTACATACCAAATTATAGCTTCCTAGACTGAATAGCTTAGAAATAAGAAAACTTTGGGTCGCATTTTTGTGACATTTTTTCGTAACGTTTGTGAAATTTTCTTTTCTTTTTTTGTTACTTTTTTTGTGACTTTTTACATTTTATGTCTTTACTTTGGCACAAAGAATCGAAAAGCGTTACGTTACTAAAAGACAAAATGTTTTGCTGGCTTGCATTCTCGTATGCAAGATGTTGAACAATCTACATAAGCTAAGTTATAGAGTTCTCCTATCCCAGATCAACGGAGTCGAAATTTAAGTTAAGGAAAATATCAACACGATCGTGAAGTTCTTGTTCGTATCATCAAAGCTATGCGTTAGTTCCGGTTTCGTTGCTTTCACAACGGATTCTAGAAATCCTAGTTCCTGCAAATTCAAGTCACGCTACGAGTTGTCCAATGGCGATGAAATTGATAAGGGACCGTCACGGGCCTAACCTGCACAATCCCTGAAAATGTCATCAAACTTCATATAGTTTTGCCTGGGACAAGGAATTGACAACATACCGACAGACAGAGAGACACAGAACCAAAATTGTTCAAAATGCTCTGAAACGTAGAAAGCCAAGAAAAAAGCAAAGAAAAATTGGAAATTTTGATTTTGGAGGACACCTATTTTTTTTCTTGCACGAAGAAGTACAAGTGCCGTAGTGTAGTTTTCGGTAGTGTGGAAGCAAAATCTGGTGCTAGGCTTCACACTACTTTCCTCAGCCATAACCCGAATAATGGCCACTCTGGCGATTTAGATTAACTCTTATTTAGGCCCTGAGGATATTAGGGATATATAGTAGGTATGTATTGGAAGTTGTTTTTACTCTTGGTAAAATAGTAAATCCCGTGAACTTCGTCAAAATCCTTAGAGAGATTTCGTGGGAAAATCTCAAAATGTGTTAAAAAACACGTTAAAAAAAAAAGTATTTTGCTTAGTTCTTCCCCTAACAGTTGACCTGGAGGGCTGAAATTCTTATTGGTTCTCCTCATACATGTAGGTACGAAGCCTCGAAATCAGGATTGTTTTAAATCATTTTCGTGGGGGCCGAATCGAATCTCTTGAGGGGAACTATTCGCTGGCGATGCTATTCACTATCGTGTTTCTGCCTGCTGCCTTGCTAGTGAATTGAATAGGATTTCCTTTATTGTTGAGTTCACAGTTTGATGTTGTTGGGTGAAACTGACGATAATTGTTGAGTTCACAGTTTGATGTTGTTGGGTGAAACTGACGATAATATTTGCTATCATGTTTCTGCCTGCTGCCTTTCTAGTGAATAGAATAGGATTGTGATTTTCCTTTACTGTTAGTTCAGAGATTGATGATGTTTGTTGAGTGAAACTATTCGCTGGCGATGCTATTCCCTATCGAGTTTCTATATAACTGCTGACTTGCTAGTGACTGGAATAGGATTGTGTTTCTCCTTTTGTATTTTTTTATTTTATTAATATTTTTATTGTAGTATAGGTAACTTGCTGTTGTTACGTTGTTGTTTGAAACGATACAATTTCGATGCGACTTGCTATCGTGTTTCTGACTGCTGCCTTGCTAGTGAATAGAATAGGATCGTGATTCTCCTTATGTATTGAGCTTACTGTTGTTACGTTGTTGTTTGAAACTATACAATTTCGATGCGACTTGCCATCGTGTTTCTGACTGCTGCCTTGCTAATGACTGGAATAGGATTGTGATTATCTTTTAATAGGTGTTGAGCTGACGTTGTTGAATGAAACGATTCACTATTGTGCTTCTGACTTGTGCCTTGCTATATGCATAGATGTAGAAAAGGACTTTCAATTCCTTCTTTAGTTCTTGCACTTTTAGTTTCCTCTTAGTTCTTGCATTCTTCTTCAGTATTGAGCTTACGTACTATTGTTAAGTTGATGATTGAAAATATTCACCATCGGTGCGATTCACTATCGTGTTCACCTTATGGTGACTAGAGCTAGCAGGACTTTGATTCTCCTTCAGTGTTGAATTCACAGATTGATGTTGTCGTTGAATGAAACAATTCAGACTGCAGATATAATGGTTAGAATAGGACACACTGTTGGTACTCACTATAGATAAGTGGTTGAGTTTTTTAAATCTATTTATACATGGACAATATTGTTGGAAAATACAAAACAAAACGAAACGTTTAAGAAAGATCAAAAGTGTGAAACCATGACTGCAATGACATATATACATATTTATGATAGTTTCCCGCTATTCAGTATAGGGTCCTACTTAAACAGCGAGATTCAAATCACCTGCTACAATTCGCCCCCAGTCGTGTTTATTCAATTCAAAAGGTGACAGTATCAACGATGGTATGAAGGTTTCTAGCTGATGGAAAACATTATTTCCTACCAGGTGCACTCAGACCCCCTTAGATTATAAAGCAAGGGTTCTCATTTCGTCATCCTATCTACAATATATTGATCAAGTTAAAGCAAAAAGAATGCTCACTGATTAAACAGTAGCTTTATTTCGAGGATAGGAAAAGGAGAGGAGGCACTTGTTCGTATTTTATGGAGAGTCCTTCATCATGGCGTCAAAAGCGACGTACGTGTTTGCATGCAAACTTATACTTGAGTTTCTTCCGGGATATCATTCAGCCTTTGTTTCTCTTGCTGCCCCGACTTGAGATGTTTTACTCTTTAGTATTCTAATTTAATTAACCGATTTGGTGGGTGATTCTCATAGGAAATTTCCCGCAGATTCCGAATAGGTATACCATAATAAGTTCCTGTTAAAGATGGGAATTTACACCTACAACTTCAAAAACACGTTTTTTTAAATCGATTTTTGACTCTAAATTTTCAAAATTTGGCCCTTTGGAGAACCCCAAAAATTCTGGCCATTGAACATTTTAATTTTTCTTGGATTTTTTATCTCGATTCCACGGTCAGATATCGTCCGTCTGGAGTGACATATATATGTATGGAAAAGTGTTAATTTTCAGGAATCGTTTTAGAATGGTCTAAAACTTTTTTCCATGAAGAAAATTTTCAAAAATTTGCATTACTGAAATTTTTAAGCCATTACAATAGCTTCATTTTTAGCGAATTTTCGAAAAAAATGAAGCTATTGCAATTACTTCAACATTTTTGTAATGCAACTTTTTGAACATTTTCTTCATGGAAATCCGTTTCAGACCATTCTAAAACGATTCCTGAAATTCAACACTTTTCCTCATGTATATATTTTCAAATTTTGAAAATGTTGTTTCAAAAATCGCTAAAAAAAAAAGTGTTTTTTGAGGGTTTTGGTGTAAATTACTATCTTTAAGAAAGGAACATATGGTATACTTATTCGGAATCAGCGTGATATTTCCTATAAGGATCACCCACCAAATCGGGTAAAATTTATTCTTTGAAAATTCGCTCATCAACTCATGCTGCATGAATGGAACTTTTTCGATAATTCTCTATCATTACATTTGACTTGGAAAATCTTAAATTTGACTTGGAAAATATGTATTATTATGCCGCGATACCAGAAGTCAAGTGTACCTAGAACTGAACCTGTTTCACTACAATCAACATTATGGAGTTCTGCACTTTGGATACATCAAAAACCAACAAAATCTACCGAAATTTTTCATTTTGGTACCCCTGATCGTCGCTGCGCCCTCATCACGCCTTCCGCGCCGTTAAAAGTCCCCCCACTGAGAAAAGAGTGGTGAAGAGGGGGGACAGCGCGGACGAATGATGTTCGGGAGGGACGAACCTCCGAGGGGGCGGCCCGGAGGGGCTCCGGGTGGTTCCACGCCGGGGGTGGTGGGGCTTCCACGCAGGGGCATTCACTTCATCGGGAAGAAAATGAAAAGGGGAGGCGGCGTCGGATGGCGATATCATACCCGGGCCGGCCTTACAAGTCGCAGGTGGCGGCGCCGTGGCGCTCAGGAGGGCTACTGGGGAAGCTGCGATGTCGAGGAGCAGTCTGCGTTGCCAACCGCGTGCAACGGTTTAGATGGCAATTCCATCTGTATATTTGCGGCCGTACAATTCTCGTACGCCACAATGGTCAGAAATAATCCTTATTGGTACTTATCAATTAATATTTGCCAATTTTGATCGGTAATGGGGTCCACTGAAATCTTCACCTTCTTCGCCGAGCTTTCGATAAATTTATCGTCTTATTCAGGACCTATAAAAAACATTACACCAAATCCCTATATCGGGATACAAATAAAAAGGTAGATAATAATGCAAATTTTTGAAAATTTTCTTCATGGAAATCCGTTGCAGACCATTCTAAAACGATTCCTGAAATTTAACACTTTTTTATATGTATATATGTATATATTTATTTACATATTTATTTATGTATTTATATATGTGTCACTCCAGACGATAGGTATCTGCCCGAGGGATCGAGATAAAAAATCCGAAAAATTTTTAAAATGTCAATAATATCAAAAGTAAGGCTGAGTTCGTTTGCCAGAATTTTTGGAGTACTCCAAGGGATCAAATTTTGAAAATGTAGAGTCAAAAATAGCTAAAAATCGTGTTTTTTGAGGTTTTTGGTGTGAATTACCATCTTAAACATAGAAAGAAGAAATTTCCTATAAGAATCACCCACCAAATCGGTCAAAATTATTCTTTGAAAATTCGCTCACCAACTCATGCTGCATGAATGGAACTTAAAAAAATATTTTTATCATCTGACAATGGTGTTTTGCTGGTATTAGGTGAGTACTTCAGCTACTCAAATATAACTCGAATCTAGTCCCAACTAACTTATAGTTATATCTAAATTACAACTGTCCTCAACGAACGTAAACCGAACATAATTTTAGAATTTATAGTAACTAAAGTAGAGTACATAACTATTTGATACCTAATGTTAGTTCATGGTTTGTTTTGCAACAGATACTTATTAATACCTACCAACCCGGGTTTTTTTCTTCAAATGGGGAATTATCATCAATTTTTTTAATTCTTTTTTCTGTCAGGTAAGGGCTTAAAAGAAACAATATTGAAGCCGTAGAGCAAAAATAATGTATCTGTAATTTTAGAAAATTTGTTAAAATGTTCATTTTTGTAATATGGCGGGAAAGTTACGTTGTAAAGGGTGTCGTCTGTCATTGGCCAAAATCCGTGAAGGCCTGTCAACCAAACAAAAACAACACTTTCAGCCCCAGATTAGTGAGAATATAATTAACTTAATTAGATAATTGATTGAATTAATTATTAATTAATTAATAATAATCAATTATTTAACTAAATTATGTTTTCACTGCTCCCTGTGTGATCTCTGCACATTCTCTTTCAGTTGTTCTTTTAGTGTGACGTGTTACCGGGTGGCTCAAGGGCCGTCGGAATGGCGCCTGTTTTTCAAACTGCTGAGATTTTATCCCGAATTTTCGCCACACCAGAACGATCAACTATTTTTTTCTTTGTATTAACAGTGTTATTTTATTCCTATTAACAATAGAAGAGTGGAAAAAATTCGATTTTCTCATACACGATCATTCCCCATTGTTGAAGACGGAACTATAATGTTTACACCCTAAAATTACTTTCGAGTAAGTCATGTTCTGACTCCTTCATATCCGTTTATACCTACCTACACAATTTCCGATTATTGCAATATTTGAAGTTTATTTTTACCTGACTTTTTATTTGTATGCCGATATAGGGATTTGGTGTAATGTTTGTTATAGGCCCTGAAGAAGATAATAAATTTATCGAAAGCTCGGCGAAGAAGGTGAAGATTTCAGTGAACCCCCCATTCCCATTCCCGATCAAAATTTACAAACTTATCAATGAGTAGTACCTATGAACAACAAATATCCAATTTACTAGGATAGTCGAAATATGAGATAGTGGATGAGTGTCTAAATGAGTTCAAAACTTGAATTTTTGCCTAATCATGTTCGCATTAATGTGATTCATCAAGTATTGGTACCTATGTGTTTTTTTTTTAATTTTTTTTTTTTTTTTTTTTATTGAATGTGGGTTCGAAGGGGTCGTAATTGCCTATTATAGAAATCATTCTCTGGTAAATCGACTGCTAGAAATCTGTTTACATTGGCCTCTGATGGGCCTTGCATTTACTGGTTTCCTGAGGGAATCCCAGTACATAAATCGCTAGTCTAAATGTAGGTCATTCTCGGAGGTAGGACGTCAAAATTGGTGTAGAGGTTCACTAATGGGGTCCGCTGTTTCGATTTAGAGGCTACACGTAGTACAGAATTTGTAACTACTTATATCTAGACTTCGGAAGTTACTCGCATATGCTCCTCCCCAAATGATTATGGCATATATTAGAATGCTATATACATATGCCTATTATACCGTGCGTAGATTTCGCATAGAGCCAATTCCAAGATGAAGAAATGAAATAATTTTCTAATTTTTTCTAAAAATTTTGACAAATTATTTTTAAAACTAGGAAGGAGAATATGAACAATATGAATATAAATAAAAGTTAATTTTAGAATACCGATATTTCCTGAATCAATCCAAGAATTTTAACTCTTTATTTTTACATATTTGTTACGATGTACAATATCTTTGTAGATGTGCAAGTATGTTGTTTCGTTCCTATTTATGTAGACATTTTTCTGAATATAGAGGAAAATATCCTGATATATTATCATACCTTGAACGAACAATTAAAAATCTCTCCAATTTCATAAGAAAAGATTTGAAATAATTTGAAGCATTCTCAGGGATTCATTTTGGTTTTCGAATGGTCACCGCTTACAATTCGTTGACATTTATGAAAAATGCTTGAACGATATTAGTGCTAAAAACCGCTAATAATCGGTTAAAATGTATGATAAATGTTGGAAGGATATTAATGCCCTAACCCGCTAAGTAATAAATTGTTACAATTTATCAAAAAAACTAAAAATATATGGTCATACTGCGTGACTGTACTGTCTATACTGAATAGCAATTGGATGGAGCCCAAAATTTCCTCAAAAATGCCTAAATCTCAGCTACCGAAGGGTTTATAAGAACTCTTACTATAACATTATTTATACTTAGGACCAATAAGTTTAAAAAAGGGATAACCTCTCCCCTACCCCCTCCCTTATCATTTTAGCGTTGCACAGTTTTTCTCATTTTTCTCACCCAATTTTCTATTGATTTTTATGGAGTTGACGGCATTCTTCCTATTCTATCAGTATCCAGGGGGACGCTGTGCCTTTATGACAATTTAATATTTTTTAAAGGGTGTGCAAAATTCCAAATTTCGAATTTTGAAATAAACAGCTGATACCCTTGGAGAATCGAAAAACAAGAAGAATGCCGCAAACCGCATCAAAATCAATCGATAATTGGCTAAGGAAAATGGGGAAATCTGAATTACATGAGTCCTTGGCCCCTTAAAAGGCGCCAATCAACTCTCTTCAATGTCAGTGCAAGACAGGATAGATCGAGAGCT
>JAEMON010000014.1:13953690-13965950 GCA_030264115.1 Lygus lineolaris | reverse complement strand
GTACATTTCGCCTTAAGCGCTTTTATTCAATGCATAAGGTACATATAAATATATGTTTTAATAGAATATTTTAGAACAATAATCCCCAGTACGAGCTAGGCCCGTGTTTGGGGAGGGGAGAAGGTTCTCAGTATTTTACATTTATGTTTAAAAGGATAATTCGAACAAAACTCGCGTTAGGTAAGTACATAATAATAGGTGTGTAGTTAATTAGTTATAGTACCTATGTTATTAACAATTATGGAAAGCATAAATGCATAAATACATTTAGGCTCTTAAAATAACAATACTCTTTTGGTTGATCCTACGAGTAGGATCGACAAGGTGCTAATAATGAACAAAAAACGTTACTTTTGAACGTAAAACCTCTCATATGAGTTAATAAGTAAATTAATAGATAAGTCTCTAAATAAGTGTACCAGTGCCTCATGAAAGTGGAAAATTAGCCTTCCAGTTCATTCTTTTGTAATTTAGGGAGAGGCATTTCCCCGCTTGCTTCTTCTTGAAAGCCTCCTAATTAAATACTAAGGACACATGAATCCTGTGACTTACATATTTTATCTGAAAGCCTCTAACCCTAGAAAGCCATCGCGATTCTCTATGCGCTAGAGGCCATCGTTGAGTAAAATTTACACATCAGTCTAAAAGTTGATATTTTTCCATGGATAAACGTGAGATAACGCTTTATCGCTTGCTGTTACGCTTGCTGTTATCATTGATGAGAAAGGTTGGTCATTCACAAATGTTCCATTTTTAAGAATAAATCACTTTATTTTTAGAAGAATTTACGAGTAAATGTGATGAATAACCGAGTTTTCTAGATTCCCCGTCTTCATCTTCATCAGATTTCTCTGGAGTCCCGTTTTCTTCTTCAAGGTCTTCTTCCACTTCGTCAATTTCTATATCTGAATCATTTTCTAATGCCGAATTTGGGGATATATCAGCTAAACGAGCCACTTCCTCATCATGAAGAACCTTCCTAATGCCAGACATGGTCTAAAATAAAAAAGTTGTGCTTGTCGGAATAAAAACAGCTACTAAAAGCATTATATGAAGAAACATATAGTTTAGTAGTGCATGCATTTCAGGGGACGTCCCTTTAGATGAAAAATTTTCTAGAAACTGAGCATCAATCCAAAATCTATAAACACCGATACCTACGTAAATCCGTGAAAAATGTGGCACCCTATGGTGCCAGTCTGGCACCATAGGGTGCCACAACATTGTGACGTCATAAATTGTTCCTAATCTGAACAGCACTCCAAAATCTATGATCAACGACATCCAACACGAAAATCCATGTGGCGGCACCAATCCGTGCCAGGCACCATTGCACCAGCACGTGGTTGCGTCGAGAATGTCTCTATTGAACATGGAAAAATCGAGAAAATTAGCTGAGAACAAAGCCCTAGGGAGCGCACACAATCCTATGTCTATAAAAATTGTTCAAGATCACGTTTACTGTACAAACTTCCATGATAAGTGGGTAGGTATTATGTTGAACAAAGGTAAATAATACCTAAATTTTGTTTTCATTGAGAACATGGCAATATTATGAATATGGTTGTAAAAAACGTGGTCAATACAAGGTCATATGGAGACATATTCACATCTGAACGAGGGGTAGTAAAGGCCATGGGTGAGTAAAAATTACACACGACTTTTACTGGGAAGGCCATTGTTGAGTGAAGTTTACACCTATGTATTTGGTATTTACCTTTTGGAGGTGAAAAACGTGCACCCACTGAAGTTTTTATAGCGTCTGGCTAGCAAACTAACCAAAGAAGGAATAAGATGGGAGGAGGTTCACATTGCTCGCCGGGTCTGCTCACAATCAGCAGAAGCTAACGGATGATGTGTAAAAATTACACTCGATGGCTTTCTAGGGCTAAAGACGCATTCTTCCTGCATCCAAAGACTTGCACCTTTGGTTATTCGGCCAATGAAAACTCGGGGAATTTCGCATTCCCACTTTGTGAAAATAGGGGCGTCGGTATTATGTACATTTTAACCGAAAGATAACTCCGGTATGGGGGCAATAGAGGGGAAAGAACCGCACAACGGGGCCTATCGCTACTGATGGTGGCGAGGGGAGGTGCAATTAATCCCGCAGAAGGCTTATCGGAGCAATTAGTCTGAAATCGAGGGTCGAGAGGGTGAGTTCGGGAGTCGAGAGACAGTTTGAAGGGACCTTTTGTCTCTTGGAAGTGAAACACGGCCCTGAAAACAAGAGGATTATCGTTTGAAATGGAGGGGAGAATAGTCGCTATATGAATCGTTTTCCAGAAATTCACCTACAGCATTGATTTCAAGAAGCGAAAACGTGAAATTCACGTCAGGCGTAATAGTTGATACTAACGAATCGGGTTTTACTGGTTTTAATTACAACATTTAGTGAACTGCATAATAATTACTTTATTACAAGTAGAGAGGGCAAGATGACGAACAGGAGTCACAGCTGTATGAATCAGTGCTGTCAGGGATCAGTGTGTATCCAATTAGGTAATTGTCCAAATATTAAAATAATAAACTAACAAAACATTTCAGATCAATCTGAGAAATTATAAAATTAAATTATAATAATAAAATATTATTTATTATTATCACAATAGGGTGTGCGCATGGGTCGGAAATTCTTATTTTTGACCTCAAATTCGAATTCAGCTCCCTCGAAAACCCTCTATGACCTAGTTTTTAGGTAAAAAAACAGCCTGGTTAAGCTGGAAAAAGGGAAAGTTTGCTTCCAGCCAAAATAGTTCTGACGTCATCATTACTGCAAAACTCCAGCGAAACAGCCGCTCGGAGCGTTGACATCGCGCTTCAGAAGAAAACATCATGCAGGAATTTGATTTTTACATGTTGGTTAACGTGCAACGTCGAATATAAATTATAACGTGGCTCTTCATTTATTATTATTATAACGTGACTCTTCATTTATTATTATTATTATTTCATTACTCCTACGACCTAATCTGAATTTTTTGATCAAGTAATTTTCTGATCAAGTAATTGAATTGAAAATTGATCAACGTAAAACAATGCGAATGCTATCACGGGAATTAGATTCAGGGTTGACTGATGTCACTAAAAAAATAAGTTCCAGCCATGCAGCTTGAGTTAATGAGCGAATTTTCAAAGAACCTTTTTCCAGCTTTTCTGTAATTCAACCCAATTTTTAACAATTTTTGAAGAAACTGCATTTTTTTGGTGAACCATTCTTAACAAATTTTGCAGCGATTTCGAATATATGTAGCTATAGGCTAGAGACGATTCGTTACACATTTTGACCCGATATTTTAGATCGGAACAGTATCGAATAAATGTGTTATATCGGAAGAAAAGTATCGATAGTACCAATATCAATCGATACCTGAATTTGAAAATTTTGTCCATATAAAGTGTATTATTTATACCTAGTACCTACCTAAGTATCTACGAAATAGATTCAATAAATTGTGTACGGTTTCCTTTGGTATAATTGTAAAAGTACTGTAATTATGTTGAAATAGGTACGAATACTTATTACGAAATACGAAAATTTCAGTAATTGAAATGTGGGTATGGGTAATACAGTTAATAATTATTAAGAGATTTATCAATTCCACAATCAAAAGGTGTCAAATTAACGAATTGGGGGAAAAGAAGGAATAAAATCTACAAAGCTCCAATCGTTTTGGGAAATACTTTCCAGGAAAACTTGGTCTAAATTTTTTACAAATATTTAAAAAAAAAATAATAATAATAATAAGATTTGGTTTTTTAAAGAAAACTAGAAAACTTACTATTATTTATATTTTTTCCGTTTTCGAATGGGCGATATCAAATATTTCCAATCAGATTAATTGGTCAAAAATCGTTTAAAATCGCCCCAAAAAAGTGCCACTTAGTGAAATTTTCGGGTCTCATCGGGAAAGTACTTATTTGCTCTTGAAATCGACATGTAAAACACGGAAAATCTCGTAACTCTAGAGAGGCGGTGTGGGCGAGGCAGCCAACCGGGTTGTACCCCCCCCCCCCCCCCCCCCCCCCCCCCCCCCCCTCATGCTTCCCTTTCTCTCTTTATCACCCTCGTAAAATCGATAACTCGCGCTCTTCCGAGACCTTCTGTCGACCAGTTCTTTTCTCTCTGTCGTTTTCGGGTTCTGTCCGGGCGATATCCTGCTCTGCAAGGTCTTCCTAGTTTCCATCTCCATCTCCCACGTGCATGAGTGACCATGAAGAAAGACAAGAAAATGGAAATCCGTTCCAGACCTCTCTAAAACGATCCCTGAAAATTAAAACGTTTCCATATAATATGTATATATATGTATATGTGTATAATATGTGTCACTCCAGACGATATCTGACCCTGGAATCTATCTAAAAAATCCGGAAACAAAACAAAATGTCATCAATAACAAAAGAAAAGCTGTGTTTGTTGGTCAGAATTTTCGGAGTACTCCGAGGGCTCTGATTTTGAAAAATAAGGGGTCAAAAAACGAGTTTTTTTACTTTTTTTGTGTAAATTACTATCTTAATCACTGGAACATTATGGTATATTCGGGAGCAGCAAGATAATAGCAATTTTGCTTTGAGTAACATAACAATTTTATGGATATTTGAATTACAAAATAAAACTAAGGTACTTAACGTAGTCTCTTTTCTTATTTGAACATACTTAGCGCTCTATTTAATGCACCTGCGGAATCACAATCAATTTTCCTCACTCCCTAACTCACAAATATCCAGTAGATTATACAGCGGTTTCAAAATAATATAATTAAGATTAGTCTCAGTAATAACGGTAGGTATTGTGTTTCCTAGTCATGTGTGTTAGGTATACCACTGAGGAAGAGTCAAGGACTCATGTAGGTAATTCAGTTTTTCCCATTTTTCTCAGCCAATTTTCAATTGATTTTGATGCGGTTTGGGCATTCTTCTTGTTTTTCGATTCTCCAAGGGGATCAGCTATGTTTATTTTACAATTCGAAATTTTGAATTTTGCACACCCTTTAAAAAAAATTAAATTGGCATAGAGGCACAACCGAGAATGATAAAATAGGAAGAATGCCGTCAACTCCATCAAAATCCGTTGAAAATTGGCTGAGAAAAACTGATACGCTAACATGATATGGGGAAGGGGTAGGGTGTAGGTTATCCGTTTTTTAAACTTATTGGTCCTAAGTATAAACAATTTTATAGTAAGAGTTCTTGTAAACCCTTCGGTAGCTGAGATTTAGTCAATTTTGAGGAAATGTTGGGCTCCTTGCCCCCTTAAGAAGGAAGACGCCCTCTCGAGTTGTCTAGAAGAGCGATTTCGGTCGCTATAAACCTTCCTGGCACCTGGTTTTGGGGTCCCATCGCAATATTGCATGTGGATTAGCTCGAAAGAAAAATACGACCCACTTTAGCGAGAGACGAGACGTCTATGAGACAAATGTCCGGGAAGGGACAGTGTTAAAGAGGGGGTCGTAAGACAAATGTGTTAATATAGCCTGCACGAAGGGAGCGATCATTGGTAACGATACGTTCTGAGCGTTTAGATGAGGTCCGGGAGGGAACTTCGTGTATTATTTTCTGCGGGGCCGTAGCGAGAAGAAAACCCAAGGGTGGGTGGAGGTTAGGGGAGGGAAACCGAAATTTCCCAACTTTCAAAAAAATAAAAGCCAAGGGATTGGTTCCTACTATGATATATTTATTTTCTAACTTAGCTATCCAAAGAGTGGCTGAATGCTTATGACCAATAGGGTATGCACAAACAAACAAAATTTTGGTAATTATAAAAATAATAGTGAGAATTATTCTACTTTGGACCAAGGTCCTTAGGAATATTCAATACAAATGGAACATATAAATAATATTGTGCTTATGAAGAAATACTTTTCTTCATGCTTGGAAAATCCAACATGGGATGACGAAATCATGACCTCAATGAGTTGGGAACAGAAAAAATTCTAAAATTCTAACTAATTGTAATCAACCTGTTTAATTATAATGTTTTTGCTCTCTTCTATCTTGTACTTGCTCATCTCTCCCAGGATTTCTATAAGTTTTGAAGTTTAAGTTGTAGTTTTGTAGTGGAGCTTTCTGCCTGGGGGTCTTCTGTCGTGTTTTTCATCATCTCTATTTTGGGGTTGCTATAAATTTATTGTTGAATCGGTGCAAAATTGTGATGATTTCCTTCAACATGCCTATTTTAAAATCATTTATCTGTTTTATTTGAAAGCTCAATAAACAAAGAAACGAAGTCACCATAATACTTCACCCTCAAAACCACCCTATAACTAGGAACCATCCTATTCTACTCAGTAAAAATCGGCCCAAGGAATGCGACGTTCACTATATTGAGAAACTCGTGTGAACATTTCTGGACAAGTGGATGGAAAGTAAGGTCAAGATGTGTACCGAAACTATTCATATGAAAAAATTCATCATTATGAATAGAATTTATTATTATGCAAAAAACTTATTCGTTCATTAAAAGGCATAAGTGATGTCCAGTTTCTATTATAAATATCTTCGTAAATTCATTACCCAACCGCCTGATTGTTATTATACGAGCTATTTTGGTTTGTACCAGCTTTCTCCTCGTTACGACGACCTTGTCGGACGGAAATGGAATTGTGCAAAGTAAAGAGGGTCCGTGGCTGATTGCTGTCCATTTGCCTTCGTCACGTGAGGGCGCACTGACGACGAAACGTGAATTTCCAAGAGCTATTTTTAAATCGATTTCGACGGTTAGGCCTTCATCAGTAACAAATATTAAGAACTGAAGTTACATCAGATAGAGCACAGCTTATTATAGTCACAGAAGAAAGGGAACTTTAATCCCATTGGTCGAGAAACGTGAAGGGGCTGGGAGGACTACCCAATCACGTGCAGGCCAAGTGAAAGGGTTGGAGGGGAACTTGAATTCTATTGGCTGTGAGAAGTGAAAGGGGCCGGGAAGAATTTATAATGTAATTAATGTAATCAATTACATTAATATATAATTTATAATGTAATTTGTGATGTAATTTATCTCAATTTACACAAAGCTTTTCATCGGTTTTGCCGTCATCTTCGAGCTCAACAATGTTGTTGAGTTAAAGCCTGAAGATGATGGAAAAACCGTCGGAAAGCTTTGTGTAAATTGAAATAAACAGTGGAAATATAAAAGGTGAATTTTAGTATTGTTGGTGTTTCCAATACCTACATAATGTTCGATCTCCACAAAAAGTCTGGGAAACCCTTCAAAATCTATTGGAAGGAAATCAGGTTTAAAATAACCTGGTTGGCGAATTTTGAAAATTTCTTACCTATATATTTTTTCTTTTTTTTTTTTAGTTTGTGAGTTTATTACTTATTTTTGTTTTTGACCTACTGTGAATTTAGAACTCGATTTATAACCTGTAATTGGCGTAAAAAAAGAAAATTAATACTATACAAATTTTAAAAACGCTGAAAATTATTGCTAAATGGCTTATTATTTATTCTGCATAGATCAATCAATTGAGAAGCTTATAAGCTTATAAAAGTAAGTTCTATCCTAGATGCGGAGAAAACGGATATCAGCTGATCTTTGAATGGTGATTTGGTAGGTTCCGTATGGTAACACACGTTTGAACTGTTGAATTTGATTTTTCTACTTTTTTTTTTTTTTTTTTCATTTTACCTGCGGATTCACAATGTTCCTACTGGCAGAAATGACTACTTGAAACTCGATCATTTCTGCCAGGAAAATGCTAATTGGATGAAAAAGGGCTGGATCGTGGTACTTTAATAGACATTTGAGCCCTTTAGAGTTTCTTTTTAGTGAAGTTAGGAATACTAGCGTGTAGAGCAGGATAGAGACTTATATGAAGCATTAAAACCTCAATTTCGGCAAAAAATGGACTTAGTCACTTCTGCCACGCAACCCTCGATATTCTTTCCGTTTCAAATTCAGATTTTTTCTATATTTTTGCCATGCAATTTTGAAAAAAAAGGAATAAAAAAAACATGATTATTTTTATATTTAAGTACTGGGGATGAAGAAGAAAACGAATTGTTTATTTCCATCTTCGAGAATATCCCCTAACAGCCTCATTAACCCTGAAGAAGGAAGCACGAGTTCTTGAAGCGTCTTCAGGAGAAGGATGAATCGAGGTGAGGGGGTGTTGATGAATAGAAGAGTTGAACGGTTGAAACGTTGAAGAGTGAAGAGGAGGAGGACGTGGTGGAAGAAGAGGAGGAGGATGAGGTGGAAGAAGAGGAGGAGGTTGAGGGAGAGGAGGATGAGGTGGTGGTTGAATGAGAGCGAAGAACATTGAAGGGGGAGTTAGGCGCTGAATCGATGAGGAGTGAACCTCATCGCCCGGATTTATAGGTTTACCAAGTCGAATTCAGAATTGTCCAGACCAAATTCAGAATTTATTAAATATTTATCTATACAATAAATTTATCCCTCATAATGGAAATAATGGTAATAAATATGGTAATGGCTTCAAAATGTTAGTAATGCAAATTTTTGACAGTTTTCTCCATGGAAATCCGTTTTAGACCATTCTAAAACGATTCCTGAAAATTAACACTGTTCAATATTATATTATATCACTCCAGACGATATCTGCCCCCCCCCCCCCCCCTGTAATCTACCTAAAAAAAATTTAAAAAATCAAAATGTCAATAATAACAAAAGAAAGGCTGAGTTCGTTTGCCAGAATTTTTAGAATACTCCAAGGGGTCAAATTTTGAAAATTTGGAATAAAAACTCGCCAAAAACATTTTTTTAAATTACCATCTTAAACATAGGAATATGTGGGTATATCCGGAATCAGCGCAGAATTCACTTTAAAAATCACCCACAAATCGGCCCAAATGATTTTTGAAAATTCGTTCATCAACTCATGCTGCATAACTGGAACTTTTTGTTTAGATGCCCAACATCAGATTTGCTCTAAATGCAGATTTGGATATACCTACCCAATTTTGACACATGCTATTTCAGTATTTTGTTATGCTGAGTCACGTGGTCATATCCGTTTCCCGATTTAACCGCATTTTACTTAAATTGCTAACGAAAAATCAACTTTTTTGAAGGACGGACCCTTTTTATTTTCGAGTAAAATCCTCCTGTCTGCTTGAAAACCTTTTCAGTTTGGTAAGTAGAGTGAGTTTTGTTGAACGAAAGGCTACCATACGGAGCCTACGAAAAATATCTAGGTAGCAAAAAAATTGCAAATTCTACTACTACTTACTGTCTACCTATTCATACTTACCTATTATTACTACCTACTGCTATCTACCTATTCATACTTACTTAGATTACTCCTCAAGACATCACCACATCACAACCTCTTTTGACTAGCAAACTAAACTGAAACTGACTAGCTTGACTTAACCCCCCAGCGCCTTTGTGACATATACGTCACAGTGAACAAGCCAGTGAAACAGAGGTCTCCAGACTCTTGGTCAAAGTCCACTCAGGAGTTAGGCCTCTCCATTCCTCCAGGTGGTCTGCCTCATCAGTCTGAATTGAAAATTGGTCCTATCCGGTTGTTTTTAGAACCTTTTTCGACGATCAGAAAATATCACTCATTTTGTTATGGTTCCCAACCACTGGTAAGGGACATGAATCATTATAATTCTGAACATCTGCATTTATCTCCACTGTTTTCCTATTTGTTGGATCGTATGTGATGGAATATATGGTTTTTTCGCGATTACTTATTATTTTGAGCTCACTAGAGGTCGTTTTTTGGCGCTGTGACGTATTTGTCACAAAGGCGTTCGTGCCTATTTTTCAGTTTTGTTATTTTTTTCAAATAATATTCCGCTACCGGTTTCCTTCCTCTATAAATTGTTCTTGTTTGTTCTGGGACCTTCGTAGTACCTAATGATTAGCATTTTATTCTTTGCAGGCAAGATATTGTTTTCAAAGGCGGTCTCACTCTTCATAGGATTTGATTCAGCTCTCAACTACACACCGAAGTTGAGCGAAATAGGTCCATTAGAAACTGAGAAATCGTAGTTTCAGGAAATTCACCTCTGGTCCGATGGCGATGGAATTCATAGGAAACCCTCACGGGACTAACTCGGACAATCCCTGAAAGAAAGTTTCATCAAATTTGGACCATAACTTCATAAATATAGTTTTGCCTGCAAGGAATTGACCACAGACTAAGAGACCGTCAGACAGACACTGAACCAAAAGTGTTCAGAAACCTCTGGAACGTGAAAAGCAAGCGGAAATTTTGATTTTGGAGGACCCATATGAATTAAAAAGACGTGAAGTTTCACATGAAGTAGGTGAAGAAAATGAACAACTCATTTTGCCACCTGAAAAAATGAACCTACAGTTCCTTTTTTTAAATAAATGTTGACCAATTTTTGTATAATTTACCGAAAATATGTTTGTGATCTAAATCTATAAATTATTTCGTAAAAAAGTGTAATTTCTCATATAACTAAATAAAATACATTTACTTCTGTTTTGACAATGCAAACGCCTTTGTGACGTTATGTCACACCCTTTTCTGGCTAACCCTGTTGGTGGATATTTTTTTGAATATTTTTTTGGGCACAGTTAAGTCTAATTGAGTGTAAACAACCCAGATACAAACATGATTTCAACGAAAAAAATTCCCGGCGTTGGAGGGTTAAAAAAAACAACAAAAACCGAAAAGCTGTCAACCAACAAAATTAAAAACCGCATATTCAGGATTCTAAAAACAAAAACTGATAAACTGGCAACCTACAAACAAATTCAAAATCAAACGATTTAAGGTTACAAGGGAGAGTCCTCCACTCTTCATACTGACCGTGAAAAGTTGAGAAGAAGAAGACTCTTCCTTGTAACCTTAAATCGTTTGATTTTGAATTTGTTTGTAGGTTGTAAGTTTTTGTTTTTAGATTGTGTTTAGAATAGAAGTTTTTAGAGGCTGGTCGGGTTTTGTTGGGTTTTCTCAAGTCAAGCTAGTCAGTTTCAGGGCCGGTTTAGTTTGCTAGTCAAAAGTGGTTGTGATGTGGTGATGTCTTGAGGAGTAAACTAAGTAAGTATAAATGGGAAGATAGAAGTAGTAATAACAGTAGTAAGTATGAATAGGTAGATAGTAGTAGAATTTGTAGTATATTTGAATAAGTAGTAGTAGAATTTGCATGAAGGTTAAGTAACAACTTAACAGAAGGTAAGTTGTGGTCACCCTTTAGATCGAGGTTGTTTATTTTGTTTCAGACCTGATGATGGCGTAATAGCTGAAATATATATTGTGATTATACAAATCTGGCGTAGAACTGAAGTAATTACCCTTCCAAAAACAAGATCAATTTGGATTTCTAAGAACTAAAAAAAGAACGCACTAATCTAAATTCATTCCTATTGATTGATAACCAATAGGTAACTATTAGTTATAGTTACGTGGATCGATACAAAAAACCAAATTAGTTATTAGTTATGAGGCTAACTAATAACTAATTTTGTAGAAGTTAGTTATAACTTATAAACTATTAGTTATTAGCTTCGTATTTCTGACCCTGGAATCGAGATAAAAACCAAAAAATGTTAAAATGTCAATAATCTCAAAATAAAGGATGATTCCGTTGGCCAGAATTTTTGGAGTACTCCAGGGGGTCAAATTTTGAAAAACATTGAGTCCGAAATCGCTAAAAACGTATTTTTTGAGGTTTTTTGGTGTAAATTACCATCTTCAACGTAGGAACATAATATATTATGGTATATTCGGAATCAGCGTGAAATGTCCTATATGAATCACCCACCAAATCGGTTAAAATTATTCTTTGAAAATTCGCTCATCAACTCGTGTTGCATAAATGGAACTTTTTGGAAAGCTCTCACTGAAATCTTTCAGTTTAACGAATAAAATGGAACAGCCGGATTGCCCATTTACATATTGTGACTCTCCAATCTATTTTGAGTGACGGAAGTAGACAAAATCTAATAGTTAGAGATAGGTCCCTACAGTCTACAGTAGGTAATCCTTACTGTAACACACTTGTAGTGTAATAACCGAGCGTTATTGTATACCTGATACGAATATAAAAATCCTTCAAACGAGTATTGAAATTTGAAAAGGACTGAAACTGACGTTTTTTCGTGTAGACAAGTAGGAATTTCTTTTTTTAGTATCTAGTATTTCTATTGCTTCCTTGAGTAGGTGCATAAATATGTGTTTAGAAATTGAGCCTCAAAATCGGTACTTTGTTTGGTACCTAAGTCGCTTGTGTGTACACGGGCTACATATTTCAAACTTACAAGTTACATGTTTTTTTTTGCTTCCTCACTACCGAAGGTAGGAAGCTAT
>JAEMON010000014.1:13891254-13910152 GCA_030264115.1 Lygus lineolaris | reverse complement strand
AAGACATTGCAATAGCTTCATTTTTTCGAAAATTCGCTAAAAGATGATGTGTGGCACAATTTTGAGGAGGTACCAACTTCGGGAACCGGAAACACAAACGCTGCCATAGTTCTTGATGAGAGATCTTTAAAAACTTGTTTAAAACCATTTTTAAAGCAGTTTTAAACAACCTAAAAACAACCTTTGTCTCACAGAGGAAAAAAAACGTTTTATTATACTGTTTTGAACAAAAAAAACTGTTTCTTGTATTTAAATGAAAAAAAAAACTGTTTTTTTTTTTTAACCCTGAAAGTAATTTTCTATAGCATTTTTCCACGCTCTTGATTGCTGCAGTCAGTTTTTAGCTAAGAGTTATAGATACAGGTACTCATAGTCAAGGTGATATTGGAACCAAACATTGAAAAGAGTACATACCACTAACTTAATTTTTTCAATGGGGAACTTGAATGGTGTTTTTTTTTCCTGAAAAGGGATGATTTGAAAGAGACAAAAACGAAGGCATTTTGCGGGAAAAGTGGTTTTCATAATTTTAAAGAATCTATTGAAATTTAGTCGTTTTGAATTCCCGCCCAGACCTAACTGACGTCATTAGCATGGATGTAACTATAACTACTGAGTGTTGCTCCCGGTATAGGAAGAGGGAGTTCCATGGTGGAGTCACAGGGCACCGTGACAAAAGTGGAAAATCGCTACCGATGCAGACTCCATTTGTAATAAAGGTGAGAGTGAGTTCGTTTAAATCCTTTGATAGCCGAGATTAGAGCATTTTTGAGGTCATTCTAGGCAGTGTCCGGTTCCTTCTTTTACATTTGGGCCGAATACCAGACGATATCTGACCCTGGAATCGAGATTTAAAAAAAAAAAAAGTGTAAAATGTCAATAAATCAAAAGAAAGGATGAGTTCGTTGGCCAGAATTTTTGGAGTACTCCAAGGGGTCAAATTTTGAAAATTTATAGTCAAAAATCGCTAAAACAAAACTTGTTTTTTGAGGTTTTTGGTGTAAATGACCAACTTTAAACATAGCAACATTATGGAATATTCGTAATCAGCGTGAAATTTCCTATACGAATCACCCACCAAATCGGTTAAAATGATACTTTGAAAATTTGCTCATCAACTCATACTGCATGAATGGAACTTCTATAACTACCTAATAGAGAATCAAGAATACCGGAATAATGCTGAAATGACAGGTCTGGATAGGTCTGTGAATTTCTCCAATTAAGTATTATGTACCTGTTTGCCCGTGGCAGGTGATACAGACAGAGGAGTATAAGTATTTACTTAGTGCCACCTAGTACAAAATGAGATCATGACGAATCTTTCTTATTTTCATTACAGATAATGACCGCATTGGGCTTTTTGACAACACAGCCGGCTTACGACGGGACACATCCACGTAAAACAGGTAGGTACACCCTATAAGCGTTTAAAAATAACAATTTGAAGCGTTATTAGAGGAAATCCACCAATATTGCAATGGTTCCAACAATTTCGATGAGCGACTTTCTCTTCCCTTAGAAATCCTTTTATCCTGTCCCTACCTATTCATTAATCCTTTTTAGAGTATCTATATGATGGATTGAACCCTGAAATCGCGGCCCTCCAGTCGATATCCTACACAGGGTGTCCCAGGATTGACAGCAAAACCATCAGGGATCGATTCTACAACTAATTTCCAAAGAAGAAAAACCATGTTTTCGTGAGTTTTTTTCACTTAAAATTTTTTTTATGTGTTGACTTTACGTCACTAAACTGGCTGTAACTCCCTATAATTTACTGTCTAAAATTAATGATAAGGAAACCGTTGGAGAGAGCTTTAAATTTTTAAGAAAGAGTCGCCATGAAATCAATAAAACTGTATTTTATTGTACTCTTGTAGAGCCTCAACTTCAATTTCTGTCGTATTTCACGTTTCATTCGAAACGGAAAGCAGAAAGAAAATCGAGTGCGAATCGCTACTCTTCCCGAGTAGGCCAAATTTCAATTTAAAGATCAGCTGATCAAATGGAACTTTGTGGTTTTCACCAATCCGAGTTTCTTGTTTACTTTGAGAAACTCTCAGATAATAAATATAGTCATTGTGCCCAGGAAATTAATAATTGTGAACCTCGTGATACAATTACGGTATAGGAACTTACCATCAAAATTATTCATCTCTATAAGTAACACTTATAGAGCTGTATAAGTAACACTCCCAGAACAGAAGAGCCGACATAGTAGTGGTTGACAGGGCGGGGAATCGAGGATGGGTTCTTGACCCTACCATCAGGTGGGAGACGAACGATGGGGATCAAGACAGGGCAGTAGATGCCGAAAAGAAAGTCAAGTACGAGCCTTGTATCCCTTCCCTCGAGGCGCAGTACGGGGTGGGGAATTGGTCAGTGGTGGGACTATGGTTCGGGGCCAGAGGGACAGCTTCGAAGTTTCTGGTGGACTTTTTTAGATCACATGGGCTCCCAAAATCTAGCCTCGTCTCGCTATGTCTCAAGGTGCTGAGAGATACAATCGCAATCATACAGTTCTTCTTGTACGGTTAAGCTTGTAGCGAAAGATGAAATCGACGGCAAAGACGTTCCCTCCCCTCAGCATAGACGAGGAATAAAGAAACATAAAGAATATGAAGAGGCAATACCACCTGGGGTGGGTCGGTAGGCTGTGCCCGCTGAGGCATCCCTCAAAGAGGGCAGCTCGCTTTGTTTTTGAAAATAAAGTTGTTGTTTGTTTAGTAGGTTTTTTGGGTTAAAGTTAATTATAACGATTGTTTTTATCAATACTATCAATATGATCTTTGCAGATTCTAGATTCATGATCTGTAAAGAAGAATAATAAACCGTTATGTACTCATTTGCAGCGTGTTACGACTTTTCTATAACACCGATTCGATTTAAATCGATAACATTTATAATTTGTCGGACAATATCGCCTGTGCGTCGAGATCAGACAAAAAATGAAAAAATCCAATAATTCTTTCTTGTACTGTCCCAGAACGAATCCCTATTAGTTGCTGATGAAGGTTTGAGATGTTTCTGGCCCATACGTGTCTTGTTTACCTCGCCGTATGCAAAGGTTGTTTGACCAAAAATGTAAACAATGAGGCTCGAGCTCCCGTTAACGATACTGGTCCCCATTTAGTTCCTATTGAAATCTGTCTGTGTTTCCATATCCATTCCAAGTAAAAAATGACTGATTCTACTCAAAGTAAGTAATATTCAGAAGCGTTCATTCGTTTCATTAATAGACTTTGACTAGGCCTCGTACATACACTCATATTTGGCGTATAATTAAGTAAAACTTCGGTGGAGAATTTCTAAAATACATCCAAAACCATGCCTGGGATTATTTTTTCTCTGTGTTCTGTGGTACCCTGAGAAAATATTTTAATTGAAATTAGTTGCTAGTATAAATAGATTTTGACACCAATATATATTTTTTCAGCGGAAGGTCAACAAATCAAAAATAACAATTATGGGCTAATCAGGGACCCGTAAACCCTCATTTTTCATTATATTTTGGAATATTTCGTGGTAATTCGACGGACAATTACATTATCTACAACTTTCTCACAGTTTAACAAAAATCGATTTATTTGATCGATTTGATCGATTTATGATCGTGTTTGAACACTAGTAGGATGGAAAACGGTATTTTCGTGTTTAAAAAACTTCAAAATTCCATATTTTTCCTAATTTTTCAGGACGTTTTGCTTTTGTAGTCGACAGACTACGATAAGCGAGGTGAGGTCACAAAAGTTGCGTTACGAATTTTTTATTTATGAGGTGTAAAAAGTATAAATATGTCCCAAAAATTCGTTACGATAAGCGAGGTTAAAAGTATTAAGGTGTCACAAAAGTTGCTTTATGAATTGATTCAAGATTCTACTGTACATAAATATGAGGTGTAAAAAGTATAATGTCCCAAAAACTGTACTTTGTAATGTTGAAGTATCGATTAGTCTGTCGACTTTCCACGTCTCTCGCGCTGAGTGCGAGGTCTTTGGATTTTTTCTAATAATCAATCGACTAAGAATTTAATTGACCAAGGACCCGTGTAATTCAGTTCTTCCCATTTTTCTCGACCAATTTTTGATTGATTTTGACGCGATCTTCTTGTTTTTCTATTCTCCAAGGAGGTCAGCTATGTTTATTTCAAAAAATTCGAAATTTTTGAATTTTGCACACTCTTTAAAAAAAGTAAATTGGCATGGGTAGGTTATCCGCTTTTTAAACTTATTGGTTCCAAGTAGAAATAATGTTATACCTACCCAGTAAGAGTTCTTATAAACCCATCAATAGGTAGCTGAGATTTAGGCATTTTTTAGGAAATTGTTGGCTCCATCCCTTATAATTATTGTCTACAACCTTTATCTTGAACAAAGATTATTTTGAAAAATTATTTAATGCCATCAAAGCATAAAATAGGTCGACAAACGTGTTTTTAGCGTGTTTTTCGAGGATATCTACGTTAAGGATGTGTTCTAGGTATAGGAACATGGGGTGTATTCGTTATCAGCGTGAAATTTCCTATAGGAATCCGTAGACATCAGAATTTTGTCGCCCCCGACCGCATACTCGATGCACTCAATGCATTCGTGCATCGCACTGTGCCTTGGTTCGAAAATGTCTGGTAGTGTGTTGGGCCCCGAGAGACATGGGTGACTCGCGTTGGTTGAAACCTGACTTCGAGGAGGATGAGGAGGAGGAGGAGGAGGTCGGCGGCGGGAGGAAGAAGGAGTGTGGCGGTGGTGGAATGAAGGAGGGCGGCGGAAGGAGGAGGGAGGGAATAGGGAATCCGCCGCTTTCTAAATTTAGAAACCCGTTCCGTCTCTTCCAGGAGGTTTGGGAGGCGAGGTTTTTTCGCGCTGCTGACGCCATAAAAAAGCTCCTTGTCCTCCCTCCCTCCTCCTCCTCTTCATCGTCCTCCTCTTCATCGTCCTCCTCTTCCTCCCTCCTCCTCCTCCTACCAGGAAAATGTTGCATTACAAGGAAATGTTGCCGTCCTCCACTACAGAGCAAATTTTCATAGGGCAATACTACCCAATACTGCCCTTTAAAGGAAAAACCCTTCACGTATTTTTTTTTTCTTTTCTTTCACGTAACCCCTATATTTTTGACCTTCTCTTTTCAACGGTGAAACTGAAACTCTGAAATTCGATCCAGGAGGGGTTGAAATTATTAAGGATGGAACAAAAAAATGGTCTAGCTCAACAAAATATGGTTTAACAAGGTATGCCCAAAGATTCACCATTTTTTCATCGAAAAATCAATTTTTTATCAGGCTAAATGAATCGGATGTATCACCATTCGATTCAGCGTGAAAAATAACCTGGAAAACGATACTTAACTTCTCCTTTATGGTCTGATCGTCACGATTTCCTCCTAAAACCCACGCTTTTTTTTGCATTCAACACAATTTTCTTCCTTAGTTAGTGCACCGGAATTGGAAAATACTACACACTTGGAAGCTGAGATTTTGGCACAACTTTTAGGCTTACCTACAGGCGAAAAATCACATGCTAGATGCCAGGGACCTATGAGCGATTGAAAAAAAGTGGTGATTTTCAAGATTTGACAATTTTTCCTCCTTACGTTCATTTTTCACCCATTTCGTGTACTGGAAAAACTTTGATTTTCCATCAAGAAGATGGGAAATTTAACGCTCTTTCCTTTGGTAGGTATATTTATTTTCAATTTTACACTGTAAATTAAAGGAGTTAGGTATGTCTGTTTTGGTGATGAAAGGTCGAAAGAAAAAAATCTTGAAATTTTAAAAACGCAAGAAATTATGAATTTTTTTTCCAACAATTTTTGTTAGAAATTACCTGTAGAATCGATACCTGGCCTGTGTCAGTCACAAAGGTGTAACACCCTGCATAGGGAGGAAAAACCTACTTTTTTTTTTTTTTTTTTTTTTTTAAATGAAAAAGTTCTTGTCATGCAGCATGAGTTGTAGATCATTTATTAATGATAATTTATGGGTCATAAATTTGTCCTGATTCTGTTACACGATTGTGTAGGTAACTATTTTCAAATGGAAATTTACTCCTCCCAACCAAAAACCTCAAAAAACTCGTTCCCATTCATTTTGGGACACCCTGTAAGTATATGGAAATAGGATATTACCCAGCTCCATTTGAACTAAGTAGTAACATTTGAACTACTACACTTGTTCCACTAATAATTCAGTTAAATGTAGTGTTATTTGAAAAAAAAAAAAAATAAATAAATTGTTTGGGTCAAAAATCGATTAATAAGGGGGGAAAAATCTGTTAATTCCGAGATTTGAATGGTATAATACTTAAATTTTGAGATATTAATTAATATAGGTGGCCAGTTGAGGAAAGTAAAATTAGTTGATTGCCAAAAAAGGAAGACTTTGAAGGAAAAACGCCCCCTTTCGCCTAATGCGATTTTCCAGAAATTAGCTAGAAATTTTTCCAGATGAACACAAGTTTACTCGAGATCATTCCGACCCTACGTTTTGGTGTTAAGTCGATGGAACTTCAAATGAATGCTATAAAAAATCGATTATTGATACCTGAGGCATTTGGGACAGCTTTCCTCGCTGTTTTTGTAGGTAAAACAGGTATTCTGTAAGGCGTTTCACCTTTAGGTAAATAGAATAGGTCATCTCGAGGAAGCCGAGCAGCCAAGAAACACCTCAACCTTAATCTGTTGGTTTGAAGGAAAAAACACTTCAGCTCGATTTGTCAACCTACTGAGGCGTTTTTCCTTCGAAATTAGGCAACGAGCTGCTATAGGCGTTTTAAATGCAGGTGTTTTTTCGTTTAAAAAAAAAAAAAAAAAATGTAGGTGAGGCGTTTCCCCTCCAAATAGTCCATTTTAGCGATTTTTCAACATTTTAATGAAATTTATTGGAAATTTCCTCCATGGAATCCGTTTTAGAACATTCTATAACGATTCCTGCAGTTTAACATTTTTTCGTAAGTGTTTATATAAACACGTATGTGTCACTCCAGACGATCTGACCCTGGGTATGGTCTAAAAAATCCCCCCAAAAATTTAAAAATTCATATAATAACAAAAGAAAGGAGTTGTAAGTCTGGTAGTTGTATTTTCGGTTCAAAAAAATAATAAACATGAAAAATGTTGGAAATACGACAAAAAAATAATGAGGAAGGGAGTCGAGTCCCGTGAAAATTAGATTCTCTTCAAAAACCTCGAGTCATTTTTTTGTTGTAACGTTCGAAACGCGCATGTTCGCCTCGTATCTCCTCCTCCTCCTCCCCTCCACCGGGCGAAATTAAGGTCTGACCGTCGCAGACGACCTCGCGAAAATAACTTCCCGCCAAAGTCGGTCCCTCGTTGCGTTGGTCCCCTTTGAAGGCTACGAAAGGGGGGGGACCTCGTAATGAAGGGTCTCGCAACCGGCGCGAAAATATCTTCCGTCGAATTCGAACTTCGGAGGTGGGAACGATTTAGGGGGATATTTCAGGGTGTTTCGGTGGTTTTTTTGAGTCGAAATTTGCGTGCGGGGTTGAATTTGGGTGGAGAGTGTGTGGTTAAAATTCCGTCGATTTTTGGTGGTTTTTTCGTGGTGAATTCAAAGTGTTTTGAGTAGAGTTGTGGAGGATGGAGGTTTCGACGCGGAAATAAGTTTCCGTCAAATACGAACCCTTCCCGGCTCCCCCTTTATAGGAGAACGTCCCTCGGCGGATTTCCCCCCCTCCGCCCTTTCAGGCGAGGAGGGAGCCTTTCGGGGAATGGCTGTTCAGTGGTTGGAGTGGGGTGGACCAAGGGGGAGCAGTACGGTGGTAGAGGGGATGTTCAAGGGGGGGTTCAGGGGGTTCCGAACAGAAGGGGGGGTCGATGCCGGAGCTCCCCCTCTTCAGTTCGGTTCAGGCTCTGGTGTGGTGAACTGTGGGTGCGTTGAACTTCGTGTGTTTTCTCTCTGACCTCCCTTTGTTACCCCCCCTTTCACCACAAACTTCAAGGCCACCCCCCCTTCTACTGCCTCGTTGCATGGCGTCACGTGAGTACTTACGACCATTTTATTTTTTTTTACCCCATTTATTAGATCTCATTGGACATCTCATTTAATATCTCATTTTTGGATCTCATTTTTTTTCTTTTTCATTTTTTTCACTCTCAGAATCCCTTCGATCCGTTCCAGAAGTGGGTCGAACTCCTTCCTTCCCGACCCACTGACCCACATTCACCGCTCCCCCCCTAAAACGCCGGTTTTCGTGTTGAAATTTCACCTTATTTCGACGCGATTTCACTTTTAACACTCAATCTTATATTTTTTAGCATTTTTCAATATCCCATCAACCTATATTCCTTTATAGAACGGTATCCCTTTAGAAACGATATTCATGTATACAAAGTCCCTCTTTAAAAAAATATTCGTGTTTTTCAATCATAAAACACGATTTTTTAACATTTCAAATTCGAATTTTGGCTCACTTGAAAGTTTCGTTGGTACTCTTGAGCGAGTTTCAAAATTCCTACTCTAAACACTCGCCAGAAATGCTTTGCTTTTGAGAAATATGGACGAAATTTTGAGATATTCGCCCTAATTCGCTGACTTGGAAAGTGTTTTGCGTTTACATAATAGTTTGGAAAATGTCACATGTCACATTACAACCTTTAAAAAAAAAAAACATTCAATTGTGTATCAATTCAATTGTGTATCAATTCAATTGTTTGCCAGTTGAGTATATCTGGCAGTTGATGAAAATTTGCCATTTCTCAATTATTTTTCAATTTAAAAAGAAAAATAATTTACAACCAATTTTGTAACTAATTTCAACTTCGGATTATCGCTCAAAATTTACCTCCCACTTACCTACTTGGTAAATTTTTGAATAAAAAAAAAACATTATTTTTAATTTTTCAATTCTTCTTATTTTTTAAACTAATTTCAACTTCGGATTCTCACCTTTTAACTACTTAGGTATTTGGTGAATTGGTCAGAAATGCTTTGCTTTTGATAAATATGGACGAAATTTTGAGATATTCGCCCTAATTGGCTAAATTGGAAAGTGTTATGCGTTTGCATCATAGTTTCGAAAATTAATGTCACATTCTAACCTTTGAAAAAAGCCAATTCAATTACCTACCAGTAAGTGCATCTGGCAATTATGAAAATTTGCTATTTTCTTAATTTATTTTTCAATTTATTTTGTCAACCAATTTAGGAACTAATTTCAACTTCGGATTAGATACCTATCGCACGAAATTTTTGAAAAAAAAAAGTTTCTTTTTCAACTAGCTATGTAGTAGGTAATTTAGCATTTTCTTCAACTTCGGATTGTAGCTCAGAATTTACCTCCTACTTACCTACTTGGTGAATTTTGAAAAAAAAAAAAAACCTTTCTAATTTTTCGATTCTTATTTTTTCATCTAAGTAATTTCAACTTCAGGTTCTCACATTTTAACTAGGTACTTATGTATTTGGTGACTTTAAAAAAAAAGTAGAAACATTTCTGGTAGGTACCTTATTCTTTCTTTTAAATGTCTACCTACCTCTTAAATTTCTTAGTAGGTACCTAGTGTTTTGGTTTATTATTTTGTCAATAGTTCTAAACATAATGGAAATCGATTTTTAAAGAATTTTGAATGGGTGCTTCAGGTAGACTTTCATAATGTTATTGTGTTATTGAAGAGCCACGGGCCATAAATTATTTTTTGAAAATTCATTTTATTTAAATAACTTTTTTATTGCAAATTGTATTGTTTACGTAATGAATATGTTGATATATTTTATTTTTTGGTGTAGGTATTCTGAATAAATCATGAAATTGTTCAAAAAATCATGAAATTGTTGTGAAATCATGAAATTGATGAGTGTAAGTGACTCTGGTATGATTTTTTGAACGATCTTCAACAGGTCCCAAAAATCAATAATTAGAAAAAAGTTCAATTAGAACGATATAAATGCTAAATTTAAAAGGTAAAATTTGAAGTTGTACTGATTTGAGGTTTTTCGGGAAACATACGTTCTATATCCCGATTATTATCGGTAGAAGTTCCAGTCGTGCAGCATGAGTTGATGAGCGAATTTTCAAAAAATCATTTTGAGTGATTTTCAACGATTTTTGAACTGTGAAATTTTTTTATTTTTACTGTGTTATTCTTACAAGAAATTTTGATTCAATTCCGAATGTACCATAATCTTCCCAAGTTTTGGGTTGGTAATTTCCACCGCATACCTAAAAAAAAGCAATTTGTGACCCTGAATTATCAAAATTTGACTCCTTGGAGTACTCCAAAAATGCTGACCATCGAACTCATCCTTTCTTTTGATATTATTGATATTTTCTTTAAGTCGATTCTTGAGTCGGATATCGTCTGGAGAGACAAACATGTTATTAATAAATGTATACATTTGAAAAAGTTTATTTATATAAACTTCTTCTTGATTCAAATGAAGATATTTAAAAAAATTTGAGTATCGGAATGGTTGGGTCCTGTAGGTCCAATAGTTTCATTTTCTCTGAAAATTCGCTAAAAGATCGTCTGAAACTCTAAAAAATTGTCCTTAACTTACTCTAAAGAAATGGTTTTTTAAATGAAGTGGAGTTGCTAGGGCAGGACTTAGGCGTGTCGAACCTCAAATTCTGATTCAACGCCTTTGAAAACTCCGTATTTCTGCTTGAAATTTCTGGTTTGACCAGAAAACGGGTTGAAACGTCGTTCAATCATCGGATACCACTCACGTAGTCGAGTAGTACTTTTTTAACAAAGCCTTCTTCACCTGTGTAGATAAAAAGGGCTTTGACCGTCTGAAATTCCTTAACTTATTTCTTATTTTTTCAATAAAATTGAAAGGAATCTTGAATTTTTAATCCCAAAATCTGATTCTGTGCCCTAAAAAGGAAAGCCCTTTCCAGTTGCGTAAATGAGGGGCCGATTTCGAAAATTTTAAAATTTGGGAGTGTAAATTGCAATTGTTGACTGATCTTCAGAATCGAATAGTAGAAAGAATGTCGAAAACCGATTTTAAATTGATAGCTTGGAAACCAAAATTTTTCATGTTATTAGTCCCTAGTAGTAACTACTTAGTATAGTGAGAGTTCATTTATAGAATCTTTTATAGCAGAGATTTAGGCATTTTTTGGACATTTTTGGTCAACTTCCGATTTTTTTGGAGCCAAATAACCGTTTTTTGGTGGTTTAGCAACGTGTTGTGGTATATTTTTTGAATCTGTATGGAATTTCTTAAATAAGAGTAACCCGTTGTACGGGTATGGTCAATGTTTAGCCCCAAAAAAGGGCACAAATGGAATCCTTTTAAATGAGGAATTATCGTGTAAGAGAAAATCAAATTTGTTCTGCCTGCGTTTTTTGTTATTGGGAATAAAATACCCCTGGTAATACAATGAAATAAATAGTTAATCGTTCTGGTGTGGAGAAAACCTGGAATAAAATCTCAGCTGTTTAATAACAGGCGGCATTCCGAACGCTCTATCTTGAGAAACCCTTTCCTACGTCACACTAAAAGAACTGAACCGAAAAAGAATGCGCTGAGATCGCATCGGGAGCAGTGAGATAGGAATAATTCAAATAATTAATTAAAAATAAATTAATAATGATTAACGATTATATAATTCAATCAATTTGTTAATTAGGTAGGGACCTTGGTAAAAGTAAGTTTTCTTTCAAAAAAAAAAAATAAAATATAGTTGAAGATAATTTCCCATTGGGAGTTCTGGAGAACAGGGTTTGGACATCCGGATTTTGTCTTATTTTTTGGGCAATTTATTGGACAAGTTTAAAGTTAAAGTTTAGTTAAATTTATTGGATAAGATACAGGTTTTAAGGGGGCAAGGGACTGAGCCATAATTTTCTCTCAAAACTGGCTAAAATCTCAGCTGCCGAAGGGTTTATAAGAACTCTTACTATAACATTATTTTTACTTAGGACCAATAAGTAGAAACAACGGACAACCTCCCCCCTACCCCCTCCCCTAACCATTTTAGCGTTGCACAGTTTTTCTAATTTTTCTCAGCCAATTTTCAACGGATTTTCAAGGAGTTCACGGTATTCTTCCTATTTTATCATTCCCCCTGCGGGATGAGGTGTCTGTATGCCAACTTAATTTGTTGGGTGTACAAAATTTCGCATATTAAAATAAACATAGCTGATCCCTCGGAGAATCGAAAAACAAGAAGAATGCCGCAAACCACATCAAAATAAATCAAAAATTGGTCGAGAAAAATGGGAAAAACTGAATTATGTGGGTCTTTGGCCTAAACTAGGTACCTATCTTGAACAACGCTAAGAGTATTGACCTTGAAATGGGCGAGGAAGACCTTCACAATCGGGCTCTGGAAGAAATGGAAAGCGAAAGGGTGAGGTTGACGGCCTTCTTCGCCTGTTTTGTTGTAATTCCAAGCCAGTTCTGGTTGTTTACTCCTTTGACTTGACCTGGTTCACGTTTTAAATAAGATTTATTGGTTACAATAAATGAATTGTTTGTTGTACGTTGGTTAGATTTGCCCATTCTGTTTGGTAGATATGCAAGTTTTTTCGATGGGAGAAGTAAATTTTGGCTCTTCTCTTATTGCTGGTTACGGTTTTATTGTAGCTTAGCTTTCGCCCACAGGCCTTATCATGCTGAAAGTCGTCCTGCTTTTAGCTGCAATTTGCCAAAATTTTCCGTTCTAAATGCACCCATACTAAAAAAATTGTTCATCCACCCAAATACCATGTAAGTTGGAGCTCGATTCGATGTGTTCAAGAATAAAAATAAATTTCATTTTCATTAGGGACCGCTAGGAGCGCAGCAGGGGCTTGAAACTCTAGGAGTTCCTCACCCCATTCATAGTGAACAGAAAAAATGAAGTTAAATTATTATTTTTTATTTATTTATTTAGTGTTATATAATTTAATTATAGTTTTTAACTTATATTTTACAAATTATATTTTTTTTTTATGTTCAATAAAATCTTGAAGGTTAAGTCCAAGAAAGGAGCTACGAATGCCGTGGGAAAATGATTACGTTCCTGAAGATTTTTACCAATGAGAAGTATTCAATGAGTTGAAAAAGTAGGTAGGTATACTTTAGTTTATTGAGAACCTTGTTATTTGAAATTTTCCTGGTTGTAGATATGGAAACGGCAATTTAAGACAATTTTTCAGAGGTGTTTGTCGGGTTTTTCTTTTTTTTTAGGACGAAATAGATCAAACTGAAGATTAGGATCGTCTGAAATTCATCCGTTCAATGAAGAAGATTTAGTTGTATAAAAGACTAAGAAACTCCCTGATTGCCCAAACCTAACCGGCACACCGTGGTGGTGAACGATTCTTAATAGCCATTTTTCGCTGATTCCGAATAGGTATACTCCATTTTCATAAACTTAGAAAAGCTAATCGGCTGCGAAGTCATCTAAAAACCTTGAAAAACGGGGTTTTGACCATGCCCAATTGTTTTTGTAAAAAAAAAAAAGTTGAAGAACTGAGAATTCAGTGTCGAATGGAACCAACGAGCTCTTCAACACAGTAACCATGATTTTTGGTGATTTTTCAAAGTTCTCCTTTTTCAGCAGTGACAACGGTAAACTTTGAAAAATCACCAAAAATTATGGCTACTTGTCTTGGTGAGGTCGCATTAGTCTCATTCGAAGCAGAACTTTCAGGTCTTCCTTCAATGTTATAATGGAGGACATTTTTGGGGGGTTTCCGATGGTCAAAAAAGCGCGTTTTCTAGTTTAAAAAAATGTTTTTGGAGCTGATAAGCTATTTTAGGAACAGGGAATATATTCGGTATCAGCGCAAGATTTTTTATAAATACGGAGCAGAGCTTAGTTTATTGCCGGAAAATGACCGTTTCGCTACGTATTTCATCACAATAATTCCCCAAAACACCTGAATTTCCCTGACGACCTCAATCTTGCTTTAGTCACTGCGCATGCTCAAGCGAGAAATTAGTTTTCCACAACCCACAGGCATACTAACCCCATAAGGTTCGTCCGATTTTGACGATCTAGTCTTCAAGTACTGTGCGGGTTAGCCCTCAGATGATCCTCATCGACGTCTGACCGAAGTACAGAGCTCGAAATAGGGGGTTTCCTGTCTCATCCATTCTAAAAAGGAGGAGGATTTCGCAGTGATTCCAAATAGGTACACCATAATTACGTTCCTATTCCTGAAATAGCTAATTACGTCGATATTTTTGAAAACCCTTCGCGAATCACGTTTTTGACCATTGGAAACGCCCAAAAGTATGAAGAAAACACAGTGGTCGTGATTTGACGATTTTTCAAACGTTTTCTGAAAGTCACGGAGTCATCGAAAACTCTCAGGGAACTTTGAAAAATCGAAAAAATCATGGCTGCTGTGTTATTGAGCTGGCGTTGGTCTCATTCGACGCAGGAGTCTCAGCTCTTAAAGGTTTCTTGTAGAGAAAAACAAGTTTTGGTCAGTTCCATTGATAATGCGAATTTTTGAAAATTGTCTCCATGGAAATCCGTTTTAGACCATTCTAAAACGATTCCTGAAATTTAACACTTTTTCATTTCAGACGGTATCTGACGCTGTAATCGAGATTTAAAAAATCCCCAAAAAAATTTGAAATGTTAATAATCTCAAAAGAAAGGATGAATTCGTTGGACAGCATTTTTGGAGTACTCCAAGGGGTCAAATTTTGAAGATGTAGAGCCAAAAAGCGCTTTTTGAGGTTTTTGGTATCAATTACCACCTTAAACATAGGAACATATGGTATATTCGGAATCAGCGTGAAATTTCCTATAAGAATTACCCACCAAATCGGTTAAAATTATTCTTTGAAAATTCGCTCATCAACTCGTACTTCATGAATGGAACTTTTGAAGATATAGCAACTAATTATCAAGCTATTCTAGGTACAAACGTAAAGTATGTTCGGAATCATCTGGAAATTTCCTGTGTGAATGGAAGTTAGCCTATTTCAATCCGGAAAACCCCTATTTCGAGGTTTTGGGTTGTCACACTTAAATAAAAGTATGACGAAATGGGGGAGTTTTATTCGTAATTGATATGTACAGTGCTTTTGTAGTGTCCAGAACCCTAGAACTGTGTAAATAACATAAATTATGAAAATTCTAGTATTACAGCTGTTCTGAATCATGGTATCCCGAGGCCCCGCGCGACTATGGCCTCTCATAAACTCTCACTTTCGAATCTTCGAGGAGGCAAAAAAATGGTTGTTCCTCGACGAGATTTTTTTTTCCCCTCGTTTTTTTTCCCTTCTGGTTAGCCATGAAACCATCTCGAGACCTCCAGGTATATAGAAAGTTTCGGATCGGCCCCGCCAGCCCTGACATCTCTAAGGGGGATACGCCCCCCTTCAAAATGGAAGCCCCTCCCACCGTTCCTACCATGTTTTTTTCCTTTTATTTCTCCTTTTTTTAGCCTCTTCCTCCTTCCACTTCTTTAACGACATCCCCCACCTTTCCACTCTTCGTCAACACGCTTCTACTTCGCCCATTGGGCTCTCTGAAATTGTTGGATCTATTTAAATAACTATATTTATATTAATATAATTATGGTAAACCATTATTGTACCGAAGACAGTTGATATTTGTCTTTTTACAATAATAAAGAGGTGAACAACAGAATTGTTCAACACAATTTTGGTACAACACAAGTTGGCATTGGAAAAGTTCCATTCATGCGACATGAGTTAATGATTGAATTTTCAAAGAATGATTTTAACCGATTTGGTGGGTGATTCTTATAGGAAATTTCACGCAGATTCCCAATATACCATATGTTTCTATGTTTAGGATAGTAATTCACACCATAAACCTCAAAAACACGTTTTTCAGCGATTTTTGAAACTAAATTTTCAAAATTTGACCCCTTGGAGTATTTACTCCGAAAATTCTGGCCAACGAACTCAGCCTAACTTTTGATATTATTGACATTTTAAATTTTTTCGGATTTTTTATCTCGATTCCAGGGTAAGATATGCGAAAAAATGTTAAATTTCAGAAATCGTTTTAGAATGGTCTGAAACGGATTTCCACGACGAAAATTCTCAAGAATTTGCATTACTAAAATTTTGAAGCTATTGCAATAGGTAGCTTAATTTCCTTCGAAAATTCGCTAAAAGTACAGGACTTCAGGAATCATTAAAATTTTCAAACATTAAATAGGTAAAATTTTTGGAGCCATTGCAATAAGCTTCATTCGTCCCCGAAAGTCCGCTAATATAATACGAGTGGGTAGAAATACTTATATTTCGGTAGAAAAGAAGATTCCTCACTGAAAACCAAGCTGGCTTTGGTAGACTCGGAAACGACTAAAACCATATGGTAGGAAAAGCCTATGGCTGGCGCCAACCGCACTGTATAGGGGTTTTAAATGGGGTTTTTCCTGGATACGACGATGTTATGAATGATTATTATAGAAAATTGCCGCTTATTCCGCATATAGCCCATGTTCCTACACCTAAAATAGCTAATTAGCTCCAGAACCATTTGAAAAAAACCCTAGAAAATGCACGATTTTGAAACCATTGGAACCGCCCGTTTTTGTTGAAGAAGAGTTGATGAAGTCCCGAGCATTGTGCGTCGAATGAGACCCACTCCAGCTCACCAACACAAGACCTCGATTTTTGGAGATTTTCAAAAGTTATCCGTTTTCTCTACTTCTTCCATGAAATTAGAAACACCAAAATAATGAAATTCACCTTCAGATTTCCAAAATTTTCATTTTAAATTATACTAAGTTTTTCGGTGGTATTTCCATCATCGTCAGGCACAACTGTTTGTGCGTTGCATGCGTTTGTGTGTTGCACAATTGTTTACCACAACAAACAACTATTGATTGTCTCCACAAAAAGTCGGGGGAAACCCTTCAAAATCTATTGGATTCTTCCATGAAAAATGAATAAACAAAGAAATATTCGAAAAACCGCTCAAAATCATGGCCACTATCGGTGAACTGGAGTTGGTCTTATTCGACGCAAAATTCTCTGGTCTTCAACTTCTCTTGGACAATAACGCTTTTGGTCCGTTCCAATGGTCAAAAATGTGTATTTTCTAGCCTTTTTGATGATTTCGCAGCTGATCCGCTATTTTAGGTAGAAGGAGCATGGTTTATATTCGCAATCAGGGCGAAATTTCGAATCGTCATAACACCGTCATGAGAAAAAACTTCCATCCATGCATCATGAGTGTAGCGAATTTTCAAAATACAATTTTAACCGATTTGGAGGGTGATTTCACGCTGATTCCTAATAAACCATACGTTCCTATGTTTAAGGTGGTAGTTTACACCAAAAACAAAAAAAAACAAGTTTTTTAAGAGATTTTTTACTCAAATTTTCAAAATTTGACCCCTGGGGGTAAAATTTTTATTTCGGTTTCTGGGCCATGTATCCTCTGGGGTGACATAATATGAGATAAAAATATGATAAAGAAAAATTTGGATATTCTTGCTTAAAAAAAGAATTCCATTTTGGCCTGCTGTTAATAAAAATTGAATAACATACCTACCTTTGAGAGTAGGTAGGTACTAAAACACAGAATTTTTCTTATATTTTGGCCTCCGTTTCATGATGCACAGACAGGATTGTGGAGAATTTATGACGTGTGGAACTATTTTTAGATTACAGTAGAGCTAATTGATGTTCCAATGATGGCCAAAATGTTGTTTTCCCCGAGAAATCTATTGACATTGATGTATGTTTGGCAAACCCGGAAGAAAACATTTTGTGACAGAAACCTGTTTGGCACGGATACTTGAAGTAGGGACTTTTCTTGGGATGGATCAAAAGGTTTGTTCCAAGTGAAATGTGCAGTTTAAATAATATTTATTCAGTTTGGGAGTATACGATTAGAATATTCTGAGGGCTAGGAGAAGGTTTCCTTGTATTCAACTCAACAAAGGTGAGTATATATTCAAGTTGAGTGCAACTTGCCCTGGGAGTTGGAACAGGAATCCTTCTCTCATCGGTAGGTGATGTTGCCCCACAAACCAGTTGAACAGGACATAAAATATTCTAATATTACCAGCTCTGCCGCTCCTTGGAACAGACCTTTAGGTGAAGACGTAGGGAATTTCGGTGGATGGCCATGAGGTTGGCCACACTGGGGTTCCTTTAGTGGCTGCAGGTAGCGCACCAGCTTCTATCTCTGTCTCAGGACCTTCCCTCGCTCTTTCCTCTGGGTTGTTTACAATGTTGGTGAACGGGACTGGGGACCTGGGGAGGCCACCAAGATAATGACCGACCGACTGGCCCTCAAGAGTGAGTACAGTCCCGAAACTTGACTGTATTGTTCGCTTTGACAAACGTGAATTATGATGTTGGCAGAACACAACGTGTTCCACGTCCCCGACAAGTTATGGAAAGGAAGAAGTGATTATGAAAACGCTGCTTATTATTTCACAACGGTTCATTATTTTATTTTTTCGCAGATAACGCTAGGGGCGGGATTTATATACTCTCCTCGAGTTTCAAGGAAACCTTGAGATGGTTTTCAAGGACTCCTTAAGCCATCCGTATTTCAAATTTCGAGGAGACTATCTCAAGGTTTTGTCATAGGTACTTACCTACTTGCTTATAATATAAGTCCTAACAATAAAAATAGGTAAGTCTAACAATGAATCATATTCTGGGATCTAGGTAGGTATACAGTGTACCTTTGAGTGTAGGTTGGTACGTGTCTGATGAAATATATGAAATTTTAAGGCTGACCGATTTGCTATTTAGTCCAACGACTCTATTTTCTCAAGATTCAGACATCTGGGGTAAGTAATTGTGCACTAACTACATTGCGAAATGTACGAATTTCGAAATTCGTGTTGATAGGGGAGAGGTTAACGCTAAAAAAAGTACACTAAAAAATGTACAATTTGCTGGTTCTAACTATCGACCAATTTGCGTAGTTGTTGTGGTCCGATTGGGTCTGCGCATGATTTTTTTACAATTTTTATTGAAAGGGAA
>JAEMON010000014.1:13848491-13869540 GCA_030264115.1 Lygus lineolaris | reverse complement strand
TCCAAAGGTTCATTATTGAAAATAATAAACCAAAATCAAGCTATTTCAATGGCTTCAAAATGTTAGTGATGCAAATTTTTGAAACTTGTTTTTCATTATGGAAATCCGTTTCAGACCATTCTAAAACGATTCCTGAAATTCAACACTTTTTCGTAATTTCGTGTGTGTATGTGTGTCCGAATTTTAGCCGTTGTTTGAGGGTAAATGGCGGGTTACAATCTTTTTTGCCCCCGTGCTTTGTATTGCCCAAAAATAATGATTTTTTAATTTTTGGTTGAGCATGTCATGAGCATGGCGAACCGGTCATTTCCAGTTTTCTTAAAATTTAATAGAATATAGTTTATTCACAAATAATTTTACAATGACATAAGAAAAATGAGTAACGAATACAATGGTACTTAGGCGCTAAACATTAAATTTATTCTGCTTAACGATAGGCTATGCCCGTGTTACTAGGCAGTCGGTTGGCAATTGCACAGTATTCTATCAATCTTCGATAAAAGTTCAAAATTCAACCGTTCAATAAAAGCTGGTAATGGTGACATACTGTGAAAGCCACGACGAAGCTTCTTTGACAGTCCTTAGCAGTGTATTCGATTCACTCATTAGCGAATTTTCGAAGAAAATGAAGCTATTCTAATGGCTTTAAAATTTTAGTAATGCAAATTTAAAAAAAATTTGTTTATGGAAATCCGTTTCAGACCATTTTAAAACAATTCCTGAATTGTAACACTTTTCCATATACTTATTTCATACATTATTACGAGTATGTGTCACTCCAGACAATATCTGACTTGAGATGAAAAATCCAAGAAAATGTTAAAATGTCAATAATATCAAAAGAAAGTCAAGTCAAGTTCGTTGGCCAGAATTTTTAAATTGAGAGTCGAAAATCGCTTTAAAAAATGTGATTTTAGAGGTTTTTAGTGTAAATTACCATCTAAACATGGGAACGTATGGTATATTCGGAATCAGCGTGAAATTTCCTGTAAGAATCACCCACCAAGTCGGTTAAAATTATTCTTTGAAAATTCGCTCATCATCTAATGCTGCATGAATGGAACTTTTTATCTGTCAGCTGAATGAGATGGGTTGTCCTGCTTTTAGCGAATTTTCGAAGAATTTTCAGATATTGCAAGAGCCTAAAAATTGTAGTTATGCGATGTTTTAAAAATTGTCTCCATGTAGATCCGTTCCAGACCATTCTTAAATGATTCCTGAAATTTGATGTTATGTATATCAATTTATTTACGTATGTGTCACTCTAGACGATCTGACCGTCGGATTGAGCTAAAAAATGCAACAACAAAATTTCAAAATGCCAATAATGAAAGAGAGGATTAGTTCGTTGGCCTGCATTTTTGGAGTAGGTATTCTGAGGAGTCAAATTTTGAAAATTAAGGATCAAAATACGTGTTTTTGAGGTTTTTGTCATATGGTATTTCCGAATCAGCTCAAAATTTCTTATAAGAAGCACCTTAAAATCGGTTGTAATGATTCTTTGAAAATTCGCTCATCAACTCATGCTGCATGAATGGTTTGTGTTGTCACCTTAGCTTTTGAACTGTAAACTTTGAATTGAAGTCGATAGGAATGAATTTGGATGACAAAAAAAAAACTTAGTTTGGCTGTATAAAGCCATTTGGAATCGTAATGAGCTACGGGGAGTCGTCATCGTAGCTTCTTATCGTAGCTGCGTGGCGCCGGCATCTGACTGGGCGGTTTCGCCCGAGCTGGATTATTTATAGAGATGTAGAGAAAACACTGCGCAGGCACTCGAAAACTGGGTGGACGGAACGAGATGAGGCGGAGGGGAGTCGGCGACAGAGTGCGCTGGCGTCGGTAGGAGAGGTAGGACGTAGGACGACGAGGAGTCGTCTTGATGGGAGGGCGTGTGGCGGCGAAGGGGGAAGAATGACGTCACGAGAGGCCGGTAGCGAAGGCGGCGGAGGGGAGTAATGAAGGCTGGAGGGGTTTTTGAGATTACGATGGTGAGGGGAGGGGGGAGCACGTTATCGATCGCTCCGTTGTGGAACCGGTTTCGTTCCCCTCCGCCACTTCCATCGCAGGTTTCTCGTATTTTACCTCCTCCACCGCTCCATACCTCCTCTTCCTCCCCCGCTCCATACCTCCTCTCCTCCTCACGCTTTAACCCCTCTCCTCATGAATGATGCGGAATGGAACTGATGAAGTCCCATGCAGCATTTTCAAAAATCCAAATTGTAAAATTTTTCGTGATTTTCTACAAATTTTTCTAAGTTTTGACCTATCAAATTTCAAATACTGGAGAAAATAAGTGAATCCAATACTTTACGAGTGATGGCTACTGCGCCTGCGCAAACTTTAAATTTGTTGTCACATTGATAGTTCTTGAACTATTCTACAAATTTCGCTGAAATAATCACTAACTGATTCTATACGTCCATCTTACAAAAATGAGGAAGATACACTGCCCACCCAACTTGGCAGACGTTTTTCTAGGTCTTTTGAGAGTTACAGAACTATAATTAGCTATTTCAGGTACCTATTGGAACGTGGGGTGTAGACAAATTTAAATAATTTTTCCCCAGTCGAATTTGAGTTTTTTTTTCAACCAGATTTAGTTTTTTCCCTATCAAATTCAAGGTACCTAGGTCCCATCATAAAGGCTTGAAAAACCTTGACTTTGATTGGGGAAAACTGAATTTGATCGGAAAAAAGCTAAAGTTGGTTGGGAAAAAATCAAATTCGACTTGGAAATGCTATAATATTAGGAATCAGAGCCAAATTTCCTATAAGCATCGTTCATAATGTCGACATGACCAGAAAAACCCAGGATCAACTTTACATTTCCTATAAGAATAGTACAACTTGACAAAAAAACAGATATTTTGGAAATTCGATTGTTTTTCAGCCATTGAAAAGACTGCTCAATTTTTTCCAACTTGCTTAAAGTTAAGTAGTATTATTTTCTTTGAGCATTTCCAAGAATATTGCCAACAAAATCCTCTAAAATTAGCTAAAAACGTAAAAAGGTTTTCAACCGAGTGTATATTTCCTTGAGAATATTCAAAAATAGTGTTGAAAAAATTTCTAAAATTAGGACAACAAACGACGTTTTCAGGTTGGTTGTTTTTTGGCAAAAACATAGAAAAGAATTGTAGATCCTATCTTACGTCGTGTAGGCCAGTAAAATTAGACACAAAAAGGTATCATTGGTGGCTTAATTCCGGGAGAGCTGGAAATGTTTTTAATACCTTTAGTTGATGCTTGATGACGGGTAATCTAAGTTTGCACCCTCACAAGTGGCACTTTTAGCGAATTTTCGAGAAAAAAATGGTGGAGCGATTGCAATGGCTACAAAATTTTAGTAATGCAAATTTTTGAAAATTTTCTTCATGGAAATCCATTTCAGACCATTCTAAAACGATTCCTGAAATGTAACACAAATAGGTTGAAATTATTCTTTGAAAATTCGTTCATCAACTCATAATGCATGAATGGAACTTCTTCAGTTTTTTGTCTTTTTTGGTCTAAAGTAAGCTTCCTAGCGAAAAAACTTGTAGCGAATAAATTGAAGAGCATTTAATTCTGCGTCGAATGATGTACTAAGTAAAACTTTAAATTTGGTTCGGTACTACAACCGTTATAGGCTGTGATCTTAGCGAATTTTCGAAGAAAATGAAGCTATTGCAATGGCTTCAAAATTTTTGTAATGCAAATTTTTGACAATTTTCTCCATGGAAATCCGTTTCAGACCATTCTAAAACGATTTCTGAAATTTATCACTTTTTCATATGTATATATGTCACTCCAGACGATATCTGCCCGAGGGATCGAGAAAAAAATCCAAAAAAATTTTAAATGTCAATAATATCAACAGTAAGGAATTTAGTTTCAAAAATCGCTAAAAAACGTGTTTTTTTAAGGTTTTTGGTGTGAGATACCATCCTAAACATAGGAACATAATGGTATATTCGGAATCAGCGTGATATCTCCTATAAGAGTCACCCACAAAATCGGTTAAAATTATTCTTTGAAAATTCGCTCACCAACTCATGATGCATGAATGGAACTTTTTTGAGGATTTTTCCCCAACCCGTAGAATCCTGAAAAACTTCGTCTTTAGCACATTTTTCAGCTTTCCTCGCCAACTGCTTCAACGATTTTGATGAAATTCACAGGACTTACTCTTCTTTCAAGTAAAAACAAGCTTCAATACCCCTCATCTCCACGAAAATATCCTGAGGGCCGAAATCAGCGTTAAAATCCACAAAAATTGCTATAAGTTTTTAATAAGTAAGGCTAATCAGTGTTGGTAGTGATTTGTTCGAATTTCAGGGGCTGTATCTCATAATCTTGCCGTTTACGTGAGAAACGGACCTCTGATTCGGATTCAGCACCTTCAAAAGCTCCCCAAACCCGTATCAGATCTGTTGCTAACCGCCAAACATGTTTAAATAAATAATTTCTTAACTTTTTCGAGGCTTTGTGAAATTCTAAGTTATGAGAGTTTGTTCTAATTGCAGGACCAAGTTTTTAAGGCTGGCTTTTGTAAAAGGCCCTCATTATAATTTTTCACTTCCGTCCATAAAGCCTCCCCCATGGAAAAAGGGTTGACAGGAGGGAGTGGGGGGGACCATTTCCTGCGACAAAAAGGAAAACAAAACGACGGATGGAATTAATTTATTCCTCTGAAGTTAATGAGAAACGTGAGATTTATACGTGTTTGAGGTAAACATTGATTTATGCCAGAGAAAACATCTACCTTTGGGTACCTAATATCAATTTTATAATGAAACATTGCTCCAGAGACACATTTTAGTTCATGAAAACCTAAAATGGGTTGAATTCGCTTAAATTCGGAGTATAGTTGGGGGCTGACTCCAAGACAATTACCTATTAATCATTACTGGATCAGTAATAGCTACTGCGCATGCGCAAACTTTAAATGTGTTTTCGTAGCCATTACTCGAGAATTACTCCACCTATTTCGGTGACATTTTCAGGGATTGTTCGGGCTCACTATATTTTGGGGGACGGGGCTTTTGAAACGCATAGGAAAAGGGAAAAATCACCTTTGCCAGGGAAAAAATGGAAAAGGCAGGGAATTTTGGGATTCTGTTTCCGTAGCAACCATGATGTATGAAGAAGCAAGGTAGCAGAGCTCGATTAAGTACGTTGGTAAATAGGGTGTGATACATGGGGGGTCGTTTTTTGTTTTTAAAAACCCTGAAACGTTTGAGTGAGGATACTCTTAACCCCACGTATGTCTAGTACTATGAGACCACATAACAACATTCGTTGGACATAATTTTAATTTTAAGAAATAACAATTTTACCAGAATTCGATTAATTTTCTGGTAATAATTAATAAAAACTTAACAAAAGTTGTGTTGTTCTGACTTCTGGGAATCTGGGAAATTCCTCTAATTACTATTTCTGTCAGGAAGTACAAAAATCGTTGCCCGCTGACCTGACTCAAAAATATAGGTACCTATGTTTTTCAAACGAAGTCAATCAATAAGTTGCTCTTGCCCGTCTTTTAGCAAATTTTCGAAGAAAATCCGAAAAAATGCAAAAAAAAAAATCCAAAAAAATGTTAAAATGTCAATAATATTAAAAGATAGGATGAGTTCGTTGGCCAGAATTTTTGGAGTACTCCAAGGGGTAAAATTTTGAACATTTGGAGTCAAAAATCGCTTTGAAAAAAAAAAACGTGTTTTTTGAGGTTTTTGGTGTGAATTATCATTTTAAACATAGGAACATATATGGTATATTCGGAATCAGCGTGAAATTTCCTATAAGAATCACCCACCAAATGGTTACAAAGATTCTTTTAAGATTTTCTTTAAAATGATTCTTCAACTTTTTTTTTTTCAAACAATGATTTTATTTATTATTTTCCAGTTTTGGTCAAAGGTGGTCACGGACCCCCTAGAAATAGCCAGCAGACCCCTATGGGGTCCGAGGATCGCACTTTGGGAAGCTCTTCTGTAGACCAAAAATGTTCCTTCTTATTTGAAATAGGTGTCCTTGGAGGAATCGGACGAATGTCTGCGAGGTGGGTGGATCGCTTTCTCTCGGATTTCAGGGATGGAAAGACCGCTGAGGCGGGTGCGAAGTGAAAGGACAGAGTAGCGGTGGTGGGGGTAGGAAAACTCGGTAACCGACCTCTCAGTTACGCCTCGTGGGCTGGACGTAGGAAGAGGACGTGACTTCCAGTCTTACGAAAACACACTTTTAAAAAACGCCTGCCAAGTTGGGTGGGCAGTATAGCTTCCTCACTTTTGTAACATGGGCGTATAGAATCAGTTAGGGAACATTTAGAGAAATTGGTGGAATAGTTCCTGAGTTATGTCTATAACAACAAATTTAACCCTTTTTATAACACGTGAAATTTTCTAGTATCTTGTGACACATGGGCTTTTTTGGCCTACCACCCTAATTGATGCAAATTATGCTGTTCTGCATATCCAAAATGTAGTACTTATAACTGTAAATGTAAGGGTAGTAGAAAAAATTTCAACAGTGTTTTTTTCAACCAATATAACCAATTTAAACCATAATCATTTAAAAACAATTTTTGAATTTTTTTTCCTTCAATGGAACAACTTTTGTTCAATGGAACAAAATTTTTTTTTCTTCTAATAAAAAAGCAGCCTTATTTCGTTGACTTATTTCTACGTTGACTAGGTTTAAAAAATGACAAAAAAATATCCATAAAGTAGATCAACAAAAATTGTCTACAAAATACATCTTGAAATGACGACAAAATGAACGTAATAGTTCTGTTTTACAATAAAGATTTTTCTACTCAGTCTTCCAGAATAAGAAAAATGAAACTAGAACGACTCCAGTCACTCAACAACTAACTGAAAGGAATTTACGGAAGAGCTCAGGGCTTTTATGAGCTCCAGTGTAGCTATTAGGTACTGATCCAACCGTAATGAAATTCGTAGGTCTTGAGTCAGCTCCCAACTACACCCCGAGTTTGAGTGAAATCGATCCATTAGGAACTGGGATATCGTACTAGTTTCAGAAAATTCACGTTTGCGCATGCGCACACGCTACTAGTGATTCGATGGCTGTGAATGTAATAGCGGAGTGTTTAGGGGCTACCACGTACAATCTCTGAAAATGTCACCGACATTGGTCGAGTACTTTCAGAGTTATGGTCATGAAACACATTTAAAAATTGCCCATGCACAGTAGGGATCGGGTTGGAAATTAGAAGGTAATTGTCAGCCCTCAGCTAAGCACCGAACTTGATCTAAATCAGTCTATTAGGAACTGAGAAATCGTAGTTTCAGGAAATTCACGTTTGCGCATGCGCACAAGGTACTCGCAGTTCCGGAGGTACAACTATGACTATGAGGAGTTTGCGCTTGCGCAGTAGCTATTATTCATGGGCAAAATTCATAAGTGATTGTCCTGGTGACAGCCCCCAACTACCCTCCTAATTTGAGCGAAATAGGTCAATTAAAACTGAGGTACAGAGGTTTCAGGAAATTCACGTTTGTGCATGCGCTCACGCCAGTACAGGTCCGATGGCGATGCAATTCATAGGGGACCGTCACGGGGCTAACGAGCACAAACCCTGAAAATGTCATCAAATTTGGATCATAACTTCATACAGTTTTGCCTGGGACAAATTGGGGCAAATCCTGGGAGGAATTGCACTGAAAATTGATGGGAATAGATGATTTTTTTCTCAGCTGACCAATTTGTTGGCTCATTTATCCACCATTCTCATAACACACCTAGGCACCTATAATGGAGACCTGGAGTTGGTCTCATTCGACTCATGATTTGATTGTCCCATTGAGCAAAAACTTATTAGACTCATCGAGAAATAACACCCCAAAAAACGTGATTTTACTTCGTATTTTGCGATCAGGTACCAAATCCCCCCAAGGTAGTAGCAAAACGTATAGTTGCAACATTTCCATAATATCGTAAACCGGTTAACAATCTCTCTCTCTCTCCCACCCCCCACCCACCCTTAGGAGAAAAAATCAAAATTGCCATGCAACAGAATTGCCGAACTCCTCATCCTTTCCAATTCCAAATATGACTACAGCGAAATGAAGGATTCCATACGGTCGATTCCCCATGTTTTATTTCTACGAAAGTTCTCGAAATTCTACTCCCCTGATTCTATTACCTTTTGTGTCGCAGATATACTTAAGAAAATACTCTGGTTTACACCAGTACTCGTCACTGATTGATAACCGAATCGTATTTTTTGTTTCAGGTTAATTAAAAAGGAGGCGAATGATAGGTGAGATCCCAGGCATGGACAGCCAAGTGCAGCAACAAGGCCAACAATTGATGGTGAGACAACATTTTGAACATCAAATATCAATAATAATCTAATTTGTAGATATTTCGATTGCAGGGTTGTTACAGGTCAAGTTGCGAAACGTCTGGATTTTAAAATGGGTCAGTAAAAGTCATGAAAAGACAAGATAATTATGAGTAGAGTCAGGAAATGTACCTTGGGAGTGTCAAATATTTACTTTATTTGCCATTTCATATCTATACTGCTGATTTATCCTCGTTATTTCACTGTTAAAAGTCCAGAAGTATCGAGATTTAGTCAGGAAAGGGTAAGTAAATAGTCAAGAAATTCCAGAATTTTGATCTTGTAACAATCCAGGATCAGGTACTAATTGAGGATGGGAATCGATTTCCGATTTTTTCACAAAATCGAATTTTTTATCCAATTTTTCAATATTTTAAATCGATTTTCAGGTTTCGATTCTAGACGCGAATCGATTTTGTAATACACATAGACATTGTAATTCGATTTTCCGTGTCTAAAAAATTTTACTTTTGTAATCCCAGCAATTGTGCACTAATTTTGGAGGAATTGTCGGACGTGGAGGGAAAACAAAGAATTCCAGGTCAATAATATAATAATTCGATAATAAAAATGATTTACCAATGGCGTCTGTCATGGCTCTTTTTAATAAAAAATTACTTTAATAAAAAATATACAATCAGTAAGTGATTAACAAAATTAAAAATATTTAATAATTTTTTGGAATCCAATTTTTAAATCAATTTTTGGAAAAATTGATACTTTTAAGAAGATTTTATCAGAAAATCGATCTTTTGAATCCGATTCTGAATGGATTAAAAAAATTGATACTTTTTACCGATTTCTCATTCCTGGTAAGAAGGAATTCCTGGATTAAGTATTCATCATAATATCGGTTTTTGAAAAAATGTATACTTTTAAGAAGATTTTATCAGAAAATCGATCTTTTGAAGCCGATTCTGAATCGATTAAAAAATCGATACTTTTTTTAACCAATTCCCCATTCTTAGTACCTACTGATTAAGTATTCATCATGACATTGACATTGTTTTGAATTCATTGATTGATACTACGAGTAGGTTTGAAGAGAAATATGCTACCAACTTATCTTTCGCCAATGTTTTTTCCAATTAATTAACCATCTTCAGGGCTGGAAGAGCAGAACAAACGCAAACGCCTTCCATTAAAACAAAATTACACTACTTTGATACTACTTGATAACTAGTTACGTTTGTGATTAGTCGGGATTCATCCAATTACACACCATATGGTTTTAAATAGATAGGACCTGTATCTTTATTTAGGAGTCACTGGGTCATCAGGATTGACCTGGTTAGCCTTGTTAAAAATTGAGTGAATATGTCCTTCCTAGAAAGTCGTCGTAGAAAAGTCTAGAAGAAGGTCCCAGAAAGAGGCCAAAGCGAACGATCCAGCCTCTTTTGAACGGATGAAATGGGCGCACGCACGCATTGAGTCTCAACAAGGCAGAAGGGCTGGCCAAGCCACATTAAGAATTCGAAAATAGTTAATAAAAAAACAAATTTGGTATTTGTATATAAATTCATTAAAAACTTGAGTCAAAACTACAGTAGTCAAGCGTAATCCAATAATAATTGTGCACTGATCTGTCTCTTCTTCATGTCTGTATTAGTTTTTATTTGTTTTTCAATAAAATTTAGAAGAGGAATAGAGATGGCTCATCACTATCCGCCAATGGGACCTTTTGAAGCAATTAATCCATAAAAGGAGGAGCCTAGAATCATGGCGGAGGACCATAACCTCCAACACTGTTATAAAAGTCTGATTTCCCATCGATGCTGATGGAGTTACATAAATATGTGCATTTAGTTTTTTTTATATTCGAATTTTAGCTGATTTTTTAATATTCAAAGCTAATTAATTTCAAGTGCAAGTTTATAAAAATCATTTGGATTGAAGTTTCGATAGAATCTGTCGATGCTCGAACTTCAATACTAGTAGACATCGCAATCTCATTGGCTATCCAGCTCTGTGCCCCTAAGAGGCGGAGCGGAGGGCGGAGTCTTCGGTCTCTTCTCCCCCCTCCTTGTTGCACCCACTCTATCCCTCTTCTAAACTATTTGTTTTTCAATCATAACCCAGAAAGATGGGTTAATTAATGTATACTTCGTTGTCCCCATAATCCCATCTCACGATTATTCTCCAACACGAACTAAATGGCGGTGTACGCTTTTGTTAACTTTCGCAGCATCAGCAACAAATGCAACAGCAGCAACAGCAAAACCAGCAACAGGATGTTCAGCAGCAGCAGGTCCAAGTCCAATCAAACCAATCCAATCAGCAGGTAGCTTGTCCAATCAGCATCAGTAGCATCACACACGAATAGGTCAAGAACATCAATTTACAATATCCTATTCATTACTGCTACACTAACAAGACAGTTATTTTTCCTACTCACCCACTTCTGGTTTCCTTTCTGATTTGACATATATTATGCTCGTATCATGTTGAAAAAGAAATGCTTATTTCAAATTATAAACGTATTAATATTTCCTATTTATAATCATTATTTTTAGGTTTTTCTTTGGTAAGTATTATTATCCAAGAAATATTGGAATAGCTAAAACCTCAGAACCTCCTTTCATCCGTAAAAAGCCGTATAAAACGGTTCATTGAAAAATATTTTAATAAATTTCTGTTTCGTTGAAAATAAAAAAATCGTTTTGAAAAACCTCTGTTTCAAGCTTCACACCACTTTCTTAACCGTTATAAAACAAAACTGTTTTTGAGTGTTTTCTGCTACTCACGGCTCCAGCTGTATTTTCACTGAACATAGGGTATTGAACAGCGCCATATAGCTTGTTCATCATTGATTATTCATCATTATTTTTCTTTGAACAATTTTTAAAAACGACCAAGGATAGATTATTAGAGTTTTCTTCGAAAAGCTCCTGATTTATGAGCCTACACAATTTCTATGTTCTTACTGTTACCTCATTGCTTTCCATCTATTCATCTATTGCTATTTAATACAGAGAGACAATTCTATATTGCTATGTTTAGCAATATTATATTTTGTTACCTAGGTACTAATAATCGTCCAGTAAATAAATTAATAATTTTATGATGTTTGCCATCAACTGTCACGAACAGTAGTAGGTAGTTAGTGTATAACACACTCACCTTGTATACTTCTTGTCCTTGAAACGCTCTTTTTGCTTCATAATAGGAGTAGATATTTCAGTAGTCACAACCATTTCGTTTTGTCTCTCATGCAGGCAATGGAAATCCAGCAACAAGTTCAAAATTCCCAGCAGCAGCAAGCTCAACAAGTCCAAAATTCTCAGCAGCAACAAGCCCAACAGATTCAGCAGCAGGTACAGCAAGTGCAACAGCAGGTTCAGCAACAGCAACCCATGCTGTTGGTCAACGCCGGGGGCGGTCAACAGCAAATGCAGGTGAGGATTTACGTCCATCTACGACTTTTGGTCTTAAGGCCTGGGCACACAGGTTTGGCGATATAGGTACGTCACATACACCGCGTTATCTTCCACACTTCTTGAATGAGATCCTCAGTTTCCTCTCTCATCTCAAAGTAAAATGGAAAAGAACCGAGGGGTAACGCCCTCAGCTCGCGTTATTTTGTGATTTTGTACAACCCCTACTCTATTGTAGGCTCGTTTATGGGTTGTAAGTCCAGTGAAATGCCAAACACACTTGGCTTTCCTCTTTTCAGCAACGAGTTCGAGGATTTTCTTAATCGATTTGGACGGCACTGCGGAATTTCAGAAATTATTCCAGCGAACTGGATATCATTTGTTAATTTCGATACAGCCAAATGTCGGTTCGGGTATTAAGAGGCATACTTAGATCTGTCAGTAAGCGTATTTCTGTAAAGGACCCAGTCCATCGACCCACTGGCAAGTAACATACATTGGTATTTCATTGTTGCTTCCGAATTGATCACAATCACGACTGGCAAGTGGTCAGAAGACAGCTCGGGGATGACTTCAGGTTCACTCATTTGCAGTGAAACATTCTTCAACAAAAAGTAGTCCAATACATCAGGCCTTTGGCCCACATGCTCAGGGTAGTGAGTGGGCTGAAGGGGATGCAGAACAGTAATCCCCAAATGCTGCACCTCATTGGCTAACATGTTTCCACGTGGATTTGCAACAGTAGAGCCAAAAATATGGTTTTTGGCATTAAAGTCACCACCGATGATGAAACGAGAACCCAGTTCATGTGTGAATGCCCAGACGTCACTTGCGCGAAGTGAGTTCGCACCAGCAGAATAAAAGGCAGCTATTTGAAATGAAACCCCACTCAAACTTATCTCGATTCTTGCGATTTGCATTTCATTTTCTATTATTGGAGAAGAGGCTGATGTTTTATGTCACTACGTACTAATAGAGCAGTCCCTCCCTTATGACAATCGTCAGGATGGTCAGCCTGGTAACAAGTATAACCTCGCATGTGAAAATGTCTACCTGAAAATAATTTAGTCTCTGAGGCTAACATAATATCAATTTTGTGACTATGAAGAAATATTTCCAGTTCTTGAATTTTACCAATAATACTACGTGTATTCCATGTGCTCACTTTAAAAGGATGGTGGTCCAAGGGCCAGTTAACCATTGACGTTTAAAAAAAATTTCTTGACGTCTTGGTAAAATTTGCGCTAGCGCTTGCAGGAGCTGTTGTAAAGTAGCCAACAGAGAATCTATTTTGCCCATAAGACTTGTCATGACATTGTTATCATTACTTGATCCTGTCAGAACTTCATTACTGGGTTTTGGACGTAACACAGAGGACTATGATCGATTGTTGTTGAATGCAGGCCCACTTGAGGTTTTTCCATCGCCCCAATTTGGAATAGGGAACATGGTCCACGGAGTGTCATGAGAGTTTTGATTGTTGGCAATGTTCGTATTGAAACGAGAAGATGAGGGGCCGAACCTAGTTTTCGTTGAGCTTTATGAATTGGACACCCTTTGTAGTTTGCTGTGTGTGAGCCTCCTCAGTTAACACACTTGGGGAGAGCTTTTTTGTCCAACTTGCATTCCACAGTTGCATGGTCGCCTTCACACCTAACACAACGCTGTGGCTTATTACAATAATTTTTGGAATGCCCAAAAGACTGGCATCGGTGGCATTGAACCACCGTCCTTCTTGGTTTAGGAGGTTCCACTTTTACGATAGCTCCATATAGGCGATTAACATTGAAAATTTCGTTGTTCTTGGGATTTGGTTTCAAGTCCACAAAAAACAGTGGAATAGGATGTAACACAGGAGTAATTTGGGTAGATACGAACCCCTTTTCAGCAAGCTCTTTTTCAACTAGTTTAACATCACTAGACGGATGTAAACCCCTCACTACTACACGATATGCACGTTCTTGATTTGACTGAAACGTGTAGTATTGGGTGTGGTGGACACATTCCCGATTATTCCACGTGACCAAGTTTAGTATAATTAGAAGTGCCTTTTCGAGCATTTCTAGAACTTGTCACGGGGTCTAACGACTCCACCACATCACTCAAGGTTCCAGGATCTCTAAACTGGTGACCCCGACGTGATATCGGTGAAGTAGCATGTGGTACACACTTGCTCCTGACCCCTAGAGACACTGCATCTGCCATGATCAGACAGACGTGGGCTAGGGGATACCAGGCTATGCTGACCATAGTCTCAGGAGTAAAGGCAGAGGATTCCTGTCCTCTTTGGTGAGCCACATACTTCCTCACTGTTACCCGCAAAAATCAGAGAATCCTGGGAAGGCGACTCCTGTGGTGGACACATTCCCGATTATTCCACGTGACCAAGTTTAGTATAATTAGAAGTGCCTTTTCGGGCATTTCTAGAACTTGTCACGGGGTCTAACGACTCCACCACATCACTCAAGGTTCCAGGATCTCTAAATTGGGCATTCTTGGATTTGAGGTGTTCGATAACAGTGCGATAGTGGTCAATCGTTTCTAATGATAGTTTTACTTTGCCATTCGTTGCTAGATACTTAATACTACTAATACCCAAATTTTGCAAATTTGACTTCACTGTATTAATATCCGTGACATCAAGAATATAATATATTGGACGAGCGACTGATTCTGTAAATCCTTACTTACACTATTGGTGTCCATTTGTTCTTGAAGAGGGGCAAACGAGTTATGGATCGGAATCATTCCATTGTCCGTTTTACGACGTTTTGCCGAAATTAAATCTACCAATCCCAATTTATTGGGATTGTTTGAGCCCAGGTTGAGCTTAGTAAGCTCAAATGGCCCATTAGAAGGAATATGATATAACAATCTGTACCTGTTAGATGGATATAGAAAGGTCGGCGATAAGAAAGATCATCACTTCACGACGGGCGAGTGAGACAGAAAAACTGTCACAAAAGAGAGAGTGGAGATGAGATAAGAGAGCACATTCGAGATCCGATACGTTCAGAGTCTGAACGACAACTGAAAGAAGCACTGCTGAATCTCCGTAATCATGAGAAGGAACAAGAAATCCTACATTTAGATACGAAGGACTGTTCATTGTGGCTAAAAACCAAGAGTTTGATGAGAGAACGATGGTCCATCCCTCCCTTGAAGCAAAACAATCGGTGGATTACAACAAACCAAGGCAAAGCTGGTCTAATCGACTCCAAAGCCAATTTACCCCAAATCCACCGGGGAATAGTTCATTTGATGAGGAAGTCTCTGAAATTCTTCAGCAGCCTTTGCAGCTTTCTCCATTTTCTCAGTTCTTTGCCCCAACTGATGTTCAATGCGAAATAAAGAGTTTGCGAAAGAAAAAATCTCCTGGCCTTGACCTAATCAACAAAAAGCATCTTACCCATATTCCTAGGAAAACTCTGGTATTCCTGACGCAAATTTACAATGCGATTCTACGAACTGCATACTTTCCTAGAAAGTGGAAGATTGCTAAAATAATAATGATCCATAAAGTGGGAAAGAGATCGGATGATGTGAGTGGATATCGACCCATCAGCCTGTTATCCATTTTCTCAAAAATTCTTGAACGGCTCATCTATCCTCACATCCTTCAGCAAATTGAACACTTACTACCAAGCACACAATTTGGATTCAGACAGCTCCACTCTTGTCCTTGGCAGCTCCACCGTGTCCTGGGCCGGATGCTCAGAACATACGAAGATAAGGAGATAGCTCTTGGGCTTTACCTTGATGCTGAAAAAGCATTTGACAAAACGTGGCATGCAGGGCTTCTTGCAAAACTTAAATCACATCTGAGTGATACATATTACCGATTAATTCAGTCCTTCCTTGTTGATAGGACTTAACGAGTTTCTGTGGAGGATGCCATAACCAAAGGGCTACCAATCTTCTCGTCTGTGCCTCAAGGAAGTGTGATCGGTCCACTGTTGTATATCTTCTATATCCACGATGTGCCCATATACAATGATAATCAAACAATATCTGTCCAGTTTGCCGATGACTGCGCTTACTTAACTCAGCAACCAACTGGCGAAGCAGCAATCGAGCAAATACAAGCCATTGCTAATAACGTAAGTGACTGGGCAAAAAAGTGGAGAATAAAAATCAATGCTTCCAAATCAAACTTATCTGTATTCACCTACAAACGTAAATTCACAGTTCCCCCTGTGGAAATGGATGGATCCATTCTTCAGCTGAAAACCCATGTTAAATACTTGGGTATGTCCATGGATCAGCGACTCACTTGGAAAAATCATGTTAGTGAGATAGGTACGAGAATAAGACACCGAATCGGGCAGCTTAAACCACTTTTCTCAAACAAAAAAACGTATTAAAGTTTAGTATTTAGTATATTTAGTATTAAAAATAAAATTCTGATATACAACACTATGATCAAACCTATTTGGTGCTACGGAGCTGGTTTATGGGCATCGGGATCGGACTCCCAAATTAATAAAATTCAAGTTCAGCCAAACCGTGTCCTCCAATTAATCACGGGAGCTGACTGGTATGTGAGAAATGAAGAGCTGCATAAAGATCTTGAAGTGCCAACTGTGAAAGACAGCTTGATTGCAGCGTATCATGCTTCATATCCAAACCAACTAATCAGCAGCATACCTCAGGACCAACCCCCACCCCGACACCTCAGGCGACTGAAGAGAAAGCACCATTCCGACTATGCTGAAGGCTTCAATTAAACCAAAACAACCACCGTGACTGCAATATTGTACCTCCCAGCTTTCATATATATGAATATGGGCTTTATTATAATAATTTATTAAATGTTTACTGTCAATTATTTAACAGTACAGTAAATTGTTTGTACTCTAGTATGTTCACTACTAGGAGGTTAAAATGGACTAAACCTAGTAATTATCCATCACTCATGTTATTTTTGTTAATTTATAATTCTGTTATTGTTGTCACACTATATAGTACAATGCACAAGAATGTAACTGTGTGAATAAAAAAAATTAAAAAAATAAATAAAAAACCCCTACGGGTGACGACGTATTACTGAAAGTATCGCTGAGCCTTAACGCTGTGTGTGTGACGGGGACGATGCAAATGTTGCATGGAACGCCTAACGTCGCGTTATAACGCGTCCTGTGTGTCCAGGCTGTTATTATTACAACATTGAAATTTGGAAACTTGTGATAAAACGGGTGTCAGACGTGATGTTTTAAAAAAAAATTTCTCAAAGTTCTCATCCTGTAATTACTTAAAACATTGGCGGAAATATTTTTAAAGTTGCTATTGATTGTTTAAAAATAGCTTGAAATTCGACGTTTCAAAAATAGGAGGCTAAATAACGGGTGGGAAATACTGCCAACATCACCAGTCAACAGGCATTTTGATTGGTCCACGAGTTTAGTATCTGTGAAACGAAAGGAAATTTCACTAACATTTATAGTGGGCATTGAATTAGTAAATAATTCAATAGTAAAATATTTGTCGTAAATTTACTTGGTGTAAGGAGTTTGTTTTGTTATTGTTGCTGCTGGCTCCTAATATGCCGAAAATACTCGAAGGAGGTATTCAGTGGGTCCATTGACTGATGAGGTCACCGCCGTAGAACGCCTGCTTTATCCTTTTGTTATCGCGCTAAAATTTCAAGCAGCTGTTTAGTTTTTAATGCTTCTGCCATGAAGTATAATTAGGATTTTGGTTTCAAAATTTACACAGGTTTTTTTTCTAGGGTGTTAGATCCGAGTTTGAGGGTGAAAATGCTGAATTCTGACCAACGTCTGTAGCCCATAACTTCTTGATGTTTCAGAGGATAAAGTTGTTCAATTACCTATTTATATCATTTAGGCTAGTACAGTAGTAATATTGTAATTAGGTTTGTTTGCAGTGATTAATTTACCGGTAAGAAACCGATTGCAACCACATTCGGTAGTTTGCAGTGACTTCTGATAATTTCTGAATGTTTGTAGTATCCATGCTGGACTGTTTGCAGTGTCCATCAAAGCGGTTAGAACCTAAGGTTTGTTCGAACTGAAAATGTGCAAGTTTCACAATGTTCGTTTATGTTCAAATAGATAAGGTCAGTTTCAAGGTCAAAGTGTGTGGATTGAACAGAAACGAACAGAATCGCACATTCGGCACAAATTGCACATTTCAGTTGGAACGCAAAAAAAAAATGTGCAGTTCGCTAACGCGAAAACTTTTTTGGATTGTGAAAACCTGGGGCTCAAAAAAGGCATGTAAAGAGGCGAATATTGGCGTGATCGCACCGTCACTTCCCATTGCAGAAGGTTTCCCTGTGGTCAGTGTGCCCAGGTTCGCCCATCCTCCTTCGCTTGGGCGAAGATGTAAGTTTATGTTCAATTTCTTTATCTTCATGTGCTCATCAGTTGCACACAAAACTGGATGGAACAGAAGATTTTGAACATAAACGCACTTTGTCGCAGAGGATTCTGGGGAGCCAAAATGTGCGTTTATGTTCAAACTGTACAGTCAGTTGGAACAAAGTTGTGGATTACTAGTTCGGTCAGAAGAATTTTCGCTTCTACCTTCTGATGGTTTCTGACGTTTTGGAAATGGGTGTTGGTTGCGCACTTTACTAGTTTTCATTCGGTTTGTAAATAGCATCCAACCACTTGTAATTGACACTGCGAACAAACCTATAAATACACATTTCTCCTATTTACTATTATTGAAGCATCCATGTGTTGGTAACTCCTTAATCCACAATAGAATAATCTACAAAATGGTCTGTATTTTGTATTCTAGGTTACCATGTCCACGCCTCAGAGCTCCATGTGTACCATGTCTGCCAATACGATTTCCACGATGCAAGCTCAAGGTAATGCTTCTCTCATCTCAAGTGCAAGCCTTATATTAGTCCACTGACTGTATAGGTCTCAGAGATCGATTTTGTTCCAATATACAGGGTGTCCCAGATAACGAAGACCACCCCCTTAACTTCCTATTATTATTGATATTAGTTTTTATTTGGCTTGATTAAACCGAGATTACAGCCTAAAACATGTTTTAATCAAGTCAAATAAAAAAACTAATATCACCACGTGATTCAGCGCCGAAAAATACTGAAATTTCATGTTCCCAAAACACATTTTTTTGTGTTTCCCAAAAATTAGATTTCGATTAGGGTTGAGCGATTTTCAGCGCTTGCCGGTAGGGTTGCGCGACGTAAAAAAAATCGATTGAGGTGTCAAATGTTTATAAAAGTTTGCTTAGAATCTGAATCTGCAATAAAAAATGGGGGTTCCCATTTCAAATAACAAAGTTAGTGCGCACTGCGTACGTTTTGCGCATGCGCACGTGCTCAAAAATGTCTTATTTGAGATCTACAGAAAAAAATAATGGGGGTTACCATTTGGAATTTTCCTCTAACCCATTTATTTAGGAAGTTAAGGGGGTGGTCTTCGTTGTCTGGGACATCCTGTAGATAGAATACTTTGTTATCGTTTCATTCCAATCTGGTTAGAATAATTGATTGAAGGAACAAAAAGTATTAATTCTTTGGATATACCGTCTCCTTACCTGTGGTGTGGAGTAAGGAGGACAGAAGAGAAGAAGATGATTTATTCTACAACTCTTAATGATATTGTTAGGTTTCCTAGAAACCATGCACAGAGTCGTAATAATGACAAAATGAAGAAAAGTTTGAGTTCGGACTGCAATATGCGTGGTTCATCTTAAATTCGTATAGTTTGTAGTGATTTGTAGAATCATAATATTGGTGTCAGAAGTGGGAGAATTTGGAAACACTACTAATTTTTTCAAAAATAGTCTCCTCGCCCATTTGGTAGATGTAGGATTGTACCTTGAAAAACACTTCAATCTGTGATTGGGACTCATCTTTATAGAAAGGTGATTTGTGTTTGTAAAAATCTCGATTTATAGGACTTATATCTCAATATGAATCATGCGTGGAGTAAAGACTAACCAGTGTCAGGCACAAAAAGACAGAACGATTGCAGTCATGGAGAAGAGGTAAGGTTACAAGCAGGTTGCTTCTTGGCGGCCCAACTGCCTGGCTGCTGGAATTAGGCTCTAATTTTCAAGGTTGGCTGGCAGCAAAGGGAAAGAGGTAGAGGAAGAAACGCAAAGCAGAGGGAAGCACTCTCATTGGCTCTCCCCTCAGTCCTCTTCAACTTTCGGCGTCCATGGCCCTGCCCAGGGATGCCGAGACGCTTGAGTGATATGGGCTCTAACGGCTCTAGCATGACGGTAGAACACAAACTCAACTTTTATTCATTTTGTCATTATATGTTTTGGTCTATGGTTTCTAGAAACTCCAACAATATTTATAATATTGCTATGCTACAGAAATCTTAAAAATGAAAAAGATCTGAAAGGTATAATATAGGTATACAAAAAGAACATCATGAGCACTCAATAATTTTTTGTTCTTTCAGGGAGCATCACCCAGCCAGTCCAAGCTGCTACTGGCCAGTCTCAAATGCAAGTTACCGATTGGAACGGTAGACAGGTGTGTATTTTGGAGTCAAGAAAAATATAATTTAGAGTACCTAGGTACATAATGTGGTTGTGTGGGGCTCAATACATTCCTATAGGATAATTCTACTGTATCGTACGTCATGAATCATTGGGTGTTTTAGATGAGTACTGAAAGAGCGGGAATTCGGTGAAATATGAAATGAAGTAGGTAGATATTTGCAGTGAAATTAATGGAAATATGAGTAGGATGCGGAGGGTGGTTCTTGACTGTGAGAGTCGAGTTATGGAGGAAAAGGAGGAAATTTATGTGTTTTCGACTTAGGAAGGAGGAATAATCTGTTAACGGTATTTAATTTGAGGAGTACCTGTTGTTCCTCTAGGAAATACCTGTGGTACCCCAAGATGTGAAGTCCAGGTTGGTTCTGCAGATTGAGAAATCGTTTTTGACGTTTGAACGACAGGTTTTGCGGGGTTTTGAAAAAGGTAGGAAGGCGGGGTATAGATACGGATGACATGAGAGGAACACTGCATTCAAAAGAATCTTTGAAGGGGGATTGCAGTTTCGTTTAAGATGGAAAACCTCGGGAAAAGCCAGAGGCATGGGAGGAAAATTGCGAGAGAGTACAGTGAGTAATGGCGACAGCCGAGTTGAACTGGGCTAGAAAAAAGTGGGGCGAGACAGTATTCAGTGTTGCCCCGACAAGTACAACATTGACGAAGTCAAGATGATAGGTTGAAAGGAAGAAAAATGGGATTCGGTTTTGGGCATTGGACTGCCCAGTGGCCCCCAGCCCTAGTGACCCTGATTGTGATGTAATTGTTTACTTACCTTACTGGAGAATCCGTCGAGACTAGCAAGTCGAGTACA
>JAEMON010000014.1:13820308-13838171 GCA_030264115.1 Lygus lineolaris | reverse complement strand
ATTCGCACTCGTGTTTCTGCTCTTTTTTTCGTTCAACCCTTCGTTGGTCCTTACAGGGAGTGAACGGTTGGTTCTAAAACGCTCCGCAAGGTCTCATTCGACGCTAAAAATTGTATTCTATTTTAAATCGATGGAAAAAATATACCTTCCTATTTGAAATTTTCGAGCTAGGGCGTTTTGAAAATTTCATCCCCTATTTTCTAACCCTTAGAGAAGACTGACGGTAACGCCAAGCTTCGCGGCACAACTAGACCCCGAATGGGGCCGGTATACCAAATGTCATTAATTTTGGACTATGGTAACTAAGGAAAGTGCCGGAAAGTTTATTCGATTTTTGGATTCTACGTATCTTGAAACGTAAAACCTCAAATTTTGAGGGGTTAAAATTTATTTTTTTCCGTGCTCGATTCCAAAGGTTCATTATTGAAAATAATAGACCAAAAACCGAGTTCACTATCTACCTACCTTTCTTTCATGTTCACTGTTCGTTGATAATTAATTACCCATTGTTTTAATTTACTTTTGTTACGTCTCCAGTATACCACCTGCCAAAACCGAGGGATCCAAAGCAACAACCAGGTGCAGCTTTCGCCCTGGCAGTTCGATACCTCTCAAATTCCTCAAGTTTGGACGCAGCACCCCCATCAGGTAACTTACTCAGTTGCTCCTTATTGATCAATACATTTTTAAAACTTGATTCTTACCTGCCTTACTTGATCTGAAGGGTAAAAGGGGGTAGTGTGAAGCCTCGCACTATGTTTAAAAATTACAGACCAAATGAGAGATTCAGATTCTAAGTGAATTTTAATGGGGAAATGAGCTGTCACTCAATTTTGGTTGCGCTCAATAGGTACTTACCCCAAATAATTATAAATGAAGACTCCAAATGGGGTTTTGCGTTTTGCTCACGCTTAACTATTGCTCTCGATTTTGTGTTCTCTTAGGTCTTTTTGTCAGGATATGCTCAATGACAGGTCATTTTCTCATGAAATTTAATTAATTTTAATGGACTAAGTGAACTCTTCGATTACACAGAAAAATAATGGTTGATAGTGTTTGGGCCACGTTTTTTATTTTCAATATCTACCACATATTGACCATTTGTTGAATTGAAAATTTTCTCCATGGAATTCCGTTACAGACTATTCTAAAACGATTCCTGAAATTTAACAATTTTCCAAATGCATATTTATATTAGTATAATATACTATAAAATATATTTATTTATATAGTTATTCAGTGGAGTGGTTGTATCGACCGTTGATGGATATCTTGCAGCAAAAGCTGTAGTTTTCATCGGGTCCGGTCAAGAATAATTCATGATAATTCCAACGTTTCGACACTTATTTCGTCATTTTCAAGGGATGAGTTGAAGTGAGATTCTGAAGGAGTAGTTTACTCTGAGTTTCTCAGTAGAAATGTTAAAAGGCTCAAGGTGGACTCAAGCAGTGCTCTGTAGAAATGTTATGTAAGCTACTCCTTCAGAATCTCACTCCAACTCATCCCTTGAAAATGACGAAATAAAGCGTCGAAACGTTGGGATTATCATGACTTATTTCAGACCGAATCTTGATAAAAACTACAGCTTGTGCTGCAAGATATATATATATATATGGGTTTTTTAAATTAGATTCCAGGGTGAGATACCGTCTGGAGCGATATATATACGATATCTCACCCTGGAATCTGATTTAAAAAACCCCAAAAAATTTCAAATAGTCAATAATAACAAAAGAAAGACTGAGTTCGTTCGCCAGCATTTTCGGAGTACTCCAAGGAGTCTAATTTTGGAAAATAAGAGTAAAAAATGTGTTTTTTGAGGTTTTTGGTGTAAATAACCATCTTACACAAATGGAAATATGGTATATTCGGAATCAGCGCAAAATTTCCTATAAAAATCACCCACAAATTTGGTCAAAATTACTCTTTGAAAATTCGCTCATCAACTCATGTTGCATGAATAGAACTTTTTTGGAACATCCTGCACTTACGTTGATCAAAATGAATCAACATATTGAGCGTTTATTGACTAACGCTATTCGTATGATTCTTAATTTTGTGATCATTGCGCAGGTGATAACCGCACAAAACCCGATTTTCATCAGAGGTCCCCATCAGGACCAGCCGATGTTCATTCAGAGTCCGCCTCCGCAGCAGAGCATTCAGCAGCAGCAGCAACAACAAGCACGTGAGTGATAGTTGTATGGCTGCGTAATCAGTAATCACGTACCTTCTAGTTGCACCATTTGAACGAACTTGAAGTTAGTTTTTGTTGCATTCCAAAACCTCTCATCTCTGTGGAAGCTGGAAGATGAGTCTTCTTCCATATTAATTTTATTCTGCAAATTCTCGCCTACTACTATCGCTATTGCTAACAGTCGTCTCATCAGGGAGTATTCTAGGAAAGGGTGGTGTGGCTGGCCTTAATCATTTGTTAATCAAGCAGCGCTTGAAAGGGAACCTTGGGAAACCACATTGATAATATTCGAATATATTACCAAACTGAATATTCGGTATTTCAATTGCAGATTTGTAGAACAATGTCTTATGACAACGAAATTAGACATACAGAAGGTATCAATGGTCAATCAGTGAAAAAAGTAGGTAGGTAATCGTTTTCTAAAAGCATTAAATTTCTGCTATTGTATGCTCCCGAACATTAGTTCACTCATACATCTAATGTCTTCTGTATGCCAACGAAATGAGACATGAAGAAGGTATCAACGACGGTCAAATTCAAAACAGTAAAAAATCAACATTTTGAAACCTCAAATTTTCCACACTTATCCTATCATTAAAATTAAGGGATATGTATTCTCATAATTTTTACAAATTCCCCTGATAAGTCCGACAGTAGGGTAGAGATGCAAATCGATTTGTCACCTCCGATTTTAGATTTTTTTGCCATTGGTTGATTGTTCCGAGTTTTACCAAAAACATTTTAAGCTTTCGATTGAGAACGATTTTCAAAATCGATTGTTGGCGACCGATTCTGCATCCGTACATTAGGGTATTACTTCTTGCGCCTTCACTTAAATGTCTTCTTTGTGTACCAAGTAAGAACGTGCAGAAGGAATACACAAACGCCGAGTAGGTATTCATTGATGTTCTTCGAAAAAACGTATTCATACTTCTGAATTCTATCATTCTAAGTATAACGGTGTTTGAATAGGGGGTATTGGCGAGGTTACTGCACCGTCAACCCTGTGACGTTTATCCGTTGCCAAGCGAGAGATTCTTGACCTCTCCGCGGGGGTTTTTCGTTCCATTTCGCGGAGGGGAATCGACCTTCCCCCACCCTGAGGCCCCCCCAACTCAGCTGGTCTGTGTGTTGCACCGAGTTATGAAAGGCCCACAACAGTATTAGAACGTTCATTCCGTCGGCATTCGATCGTTTTCTTACATCGTCTTCGAGAAGATATCCCGTCATTATTACGGATATCGAATTAACGACGTCCAAAGAAGGTGTATTTCCGATACAGTGAAAATCCGAACCCAAAATACAATTTCCTGACCAAATCAACGTTATCGTCGACCTTCAAGAGCCATCTGCTATGATTACCCCATGGGTCCTCCATAACCCAAATCTCGACCCAATGTCAGTGGCATCGACCTTCGAATGCCCTTCTATAATTATCTACAGGTACTAATCAATGATCCCCCGCTATCTTTGGATGAATTCATTCATTTCTTCTTCTGTTTTCTCTCGTTCAAATTAATTAGTTCCTGCCTCCAGGCACTCTAGTACAATAACAAAACGCTAACAACCAAGATCACACATCAGGATCTAAGTTGCTTCTTGCATGCGCTCAACTTTGCTTTCATTTTCACGCATTTTTTTATTATTTGTCGTTGAAATGAGGTAGAACACCATACTATTGCGGCACAAGTTTGATTCAATTCAGTTCTAGGTCATCCTTTTTTTTTGAATAATTTAAATAATAATCCTCATTCCACTCTTGAACATCACTGAGTGCATTGGTCATTTTATAGACATTTGTCTGCGCGAAATCCTCGGATAATGAACAGAAATTAATTCAAACGCAGAGTTTAGTAATGCACGCAATTCCGGGTACGTTCATTTAGATGGAAAATGGTCCTGAAACTGAACAGCATTCCAAAATCTACCATCAACGATACCAAATAGGTCTGAAATTCACATTTTTCACCTCAAATTCGGGTTCAGCGTTCTCAAAAACCCCCGTGAGCCACTTTTTAACTGAAAATTCCGTCTGGTTGATCCTGAAAAAGAGCTGGAAAGAGGCAAAGTGACGTCATCATTATTTGAGCACTGACGGTTCCCTCCAGGCGGGAAGGAGGTCGGTGACGTCATCATTATCAAATTTAAGACCCTTGTTTGCTAATAGGATACCCTTTATGTTGCACCATTTCGGAAAGCTCTCGCTAAGATCTATCATTTGGAAAAGGGGAAAAAAACTAAGAGCACACCCCATTCGTGAATCCATGTGGCGCCACCATGGTCGTGTTGGAGATGTCCGAGTAAAAACATCTTTTGCGAGGCTTCACACTACTTTCCTCACCCGTGAATACCTGAAAAATTGCCATTTTTGCGGATTTTAACGCTGATTTCGGCCCTCAATCTATTATTGTGGAGGTGAGGGGTATTAGAACTTGTTTCTACTTGTTAGAAGAGTAAGTCTCGTGATTTTCATCAAAATCGTTAGAGCTATCGAAAAGCTAAAAAAACGGGCAAAAAACGACGTTTTTTCACCCATTGGGAAATTTTCTCCCCCTAGTCATTGACCTGGAGGGCTGAAATTCTTAGGGTCTCATCCTCAGACTTGTAGAAACCAATCCTCGAAATCGGAATTTTTTAATCATTTTTTTAGGGGCAGTAATCGTGTTCAAACTTATACGTACACACACACACACACACACACACACACACACTTCTACAAAACGTGGTGAAAATTGGTCAGATTTCGAGGAGATTACAGGATTTTGGGTTGTTTTTGGGCCTCATAGCGAAAGGGAAAAATTCCGAAGTTGAAAATAATTATTCGTGAGTCACGTATTTGTCTCTATAGAATTCAAATTAGATGGTACATTTTGAATCAGGTATTATAGTGTGACATATACTTAGTTAGTTTATAATTGGCAACTACCTGAATAGGATCTCATCATCAACTTCACGGTGGCTCATGGGGAATCATTAATTTTCCGGGGTTTCCACGTATCGACCACTTTTCTGTCGCTGGGAGGGGGAATCGGCTCATCTTAGCAAATAACTCAGGTCAGTCCGCGAAGTACGATCACCCTTTCAAGTAAGTTCGGTGTATGATGGAGGTAGGTACCATTTTCTTAAAATTTTCAGTACTTAGTGAACACGGAAAAAGTCGAAAAAACGGAAAACTTTGAAAACATCACCAAAAATCATGTGTGCTGGCGTTGGTCTCGTTCGACGCAGAAGTCTCAGGTCTTCAAATTTTCTTTCATACAAACAAATTATGGGCGTTTCAATTGGTCAGAAATGTGAATAATTGTTGACGTTTTTTCAAGATATCGGAGCTAATTAGCTATTCTAGGTAAAGGAACATGTAGTATATTCAGAATCAGAGCGAAATTTCCTATAAGACTGGAGGAGACGAGATTATTTCTGGTCGAAAAACCCCCTATTTTGGGGACTGAGAGGAGGTCCAAAAGCTAGAAGACGGTTAATCTAGGATGACAGGGAATGGAATTCCTTTGTCAGATCGTCCCTGGAGATTGTCTGTTCAAATCCCAGCGCGCCTTCATCACGCCTTGAGCGAATTATTTCAAACTAAATGGGGAATTATCATCAATTAAAAAAAAAAATTTTTTTTTGAGAGAGATAATGACTCAAAAGAAACAATAGTGAAGTCATGAGGCAAAGTGAATTTGAGATAATTTATTGAAATATTTATTATTGTAATATGGCGTGGAAGTGACGTTGAAATGGGTGTCCTCTGTCATTGGCCTATGGGGTCTGCGCGTGAGAAATAAAAATTGGAAAAAAAAACCATTAATTATGTTATTTGATTTGCCATGACTAGTAAACACGATTGATCAGGACAAAAAACTCCATGTGGGAGCAGAAATCGTAATGTTGAAATGGAATGTTTTGAATTTCGCGGGGGGGTGTGACGTACGTACCTCCAGAGGTCCCTTCAAAAACCGTTCGTGGATATTATACTTAGTCAGCATGGATGCGGTTCGACCAATCAGCGCGCTCCATTTCCGCGCGCATTTCTTCAAACGTTCACATTTCTCTTCGTCGATAATAAAAAATAGAGACACCGCATAATTATGAAATAACCCTACTTTGGCCATTTTTATTCGAATCCCCTTTCAATAAAAATTGTTTTAAAAAAATCATGCGCAGACCCCATTCATTCTTAGATGCCAACCAAACAATATTACGAAAACTCTCATCATGAATCGGCTTCCATATTTTATGATATCTACGTACCTTCTCTGATAACTTCGAATCGTTTATTATAATGAGTGTTTTATTTCGGAAACAGTGAGCGTAGCCAAGCCCGAGCTAAAAGCCCAGACAGGACAGACGCAGCAGGGTACGCGGACGCTCTCCATCCTCCCGTCCATGTCGTCGGCCCAGCTGACGCGGGGGCCTAACCCGACTGTTGTTTTATCTGCTCAAATAAAACTGGCGGTAAGTTGTTAATAATTTGGTTAGTCTTTAAACAACGTTGTTGAAGAACGGAGATGTTGAAGCCTCGTTTTAGCGAATTTTCGAAGAAAATTAAGCTATTGCAATGGCTTCAAAATTTTTGTAATGAGAAATTTTGAAAATTTCCTTCTTGGAAATCCGTTTCAGACCATTCTAAAACGATTCCTGGAATTTAAACATTTTTTTATATTTATGTGCCAGTCACTCCAGACGATATCTGCCCGAGGGATCGAGATAAATAATCCAAAAAAATTTTTAAATGTCAATAATATCAAAAGAAAGGTCAAGTTCGTTGGCCAGAATTTTTGTAGCACTCCAAGGGCCCAAATTTTGAACATTTAGAGTAAAAAAATTGCTTTAAAAAAAAACGTGTTTTTTGAGGTTTTTGGTGTGAATTACCATCTTAAACATAGGAACATATGGTATATTCGGAATCAGCGTGAAATTTCCTATAAGAATCACCCACCAAATCGGTTAAAATGATTCTTTGAAAATTCGCTCACCAACTCATGCTGCATGAATGGAACATTAATATTATGTAGTTTGAAAAATTGCTGTAACCCTATCGTGTCGCTGGTTCCAACTGTGACATTTAATGAAGCAATTGTATCTATTCTTCACTGATGAAGATCAAATTTATTGATCTGACTGAAGCACTATCAAATTTATTATTTAAAAAAATCGAATTTCTCCTACAAAATCCTTATTTACATTTGCCTTCCTATAAATCTATCAATGTGCAAATTTATTATTCAAAAAAATCAATTTGGCCGATGACATTTATTGTTGTTCCGTGTTTTCAGCAAAGCAAAACGGTTCGGACGAAAAGTATAGTCACCAAAGGGACGTCGATTCAGAAGTTAGACGCTCAGAATCAAACCAAGCCTATAAGCCCACAACCCAACGCTCAGCATCCTCCTGGAACGAAGTAAGTTAATTTATGCCTAGGTGTGGAATTAGTACCCAATAATTTGCCTCTATGGAACAGATAACTTGGTTTAAATTACTCGTTGGGCGAGTTTTATAGACGGTCCTCGAGTTTCAAGGAGACCTTGAGATGGTCTTCAAGGATTCTTTAAGCTGAATCCGTATTCCAATTTTCGAGGAGACCATCTCAAGGTCTACTTGAAACTCGAGGACCGTCTATAAATCCTGCCCGTAGAATGCAAAGGACCAATAAAAAGTATTCATTGTGGAATATTTATTGGGCCAACTCAACCTGATTTTGGTACCTGATAATTGAGAGGAACAAGGAACTTTCACTGAGGAATGTATTCATCAGCTTTTCCATAATAAAAGCAGAGGCCTGCATAAATCTACTGTCCTGTTGCGTTTGGAGTAGAATCTAGTACAGGTCACTACTAGCCTTTTCATACCGCTTTTGGCTCAAACCATTTAAGGCAGAAGAAAAAGCCAAACTAGTTCTTCAAAGGTATTGGTTTTAGATAGTTTGGATTCAGCCAAAAACAGTTGGTAAGGAATTACATAAATCCACTATATTTCTACGTTTTGGGTCGCAACGGGCCCTTCTTCAGGAACAACCTGTAAGCAGGAGTAAGCACACAAGTCGTCAAAGTAGCAAAACAGTAGGTATAATATAGGAAGGTCTGTCATAACAAAACCCCATACATGCCAAACCAGGAGTACCTTGCCAAAGAAAAAAAAAAACCTTAAAAAGGCAAGGTAGTAAGCAGGCTCTAATGAGACCAGCTTTTAGTAGGGCCTGCCATCCAAACGCGGCAGGACAGTACTGCCCTTCCCTCTTCTCACAAGTAAACACTCCTATGAACCATTCGTAACAACACTACTATTGGTAATTTCTCTGCTATTCGTACTGTTTCAGAATGATAATTACTTCTCAAGGGACGCTGATGCCTCAACAACAGTTGCTCCAGCCCAAACCGCCTCCACTCATGAGTAAGTATCGAGTCAAATCTGTTTCATGATCACAATAAATATCGTAATAAATGGGATTTTTACGTTAGAAAATATTGATGGCAGCATTCGCGAACTGTTGAATGAATAATTTCTTCATTAGAGGTATTCACCGTTGAGCATGCCGACTAAGTTGAAAACTTCGTCGACCTAATGTCAACATTGATTTTACAGATATTGCTCCTGGCCAAACACTTCAAGTGCAATCTCAACCACCTAAGGACATGCCAATTGTCTCAGATGAAATAAAAATGGTAAGCCCAGTCGACTATTATTTGTATAACTAGGTATATAATTATCTCCCCAGAATCTTCAAACGTACTGTCGATTTTGGTTTTCTGGTTTTAAATGTTTCTGAGTAACCAAGGATTCCTTGACATTTTTGACTTTGGAAATTTGGTTTCATGCCTGTCTGTGTGACCTCAATCCCAAATTTTGATGGAATTTGAGGAATGGTATGGGTTAAGCATGAGATGATGATGAGAGGATTGCATCACGCACACAGATCAATGGGGGCCTAATGATGCTTTTTCGCACATTCCCAGGGGTGGATTCGAACCCACAACCTTCAGAATGGGAGTTGAACAGCTCTCCACTGTGCTACACCAACCAACGAAATTGCATGGCGTGTTTAGTTTGTTCATTCTTCCCATCACATCACTTGAAGACCGCCACAGTCTCGACCCGTTTCTGTAGTTAGTGGATGACAGCCTTCATGGCTGCCACCTCACATCTCAGTATTTGGAAAAAATAGTATCCACTCAAAGGGGTGAGGCAATGAGTAACCAAGAGCGTTGTAACCAATCTTCGCGCAAATGGTCAGCCGCGCGCTGGGGCCAAGGTCCGCTTTATCGCGTTTTTACGCCATCTATCGAAAAGGCTAAAGGAAGCCGGGAGTGGCAGACGGACGAAAATCCAGCCTACTTGTTACTTTTCACCTCCAAACATAACAAAATATCAATTTCTTCTGAACTACCGATCCGATCTCACTGGCTATTAGTTTGGGACTGGCCGATACACTATTTTTTATATTATACATTTAATTGTCAATACAACCCCACAAGAACGTTTTCTGTTCATTATTACTTTTCTGTAAGTCCTAATGTATTACCGTCCAACACAGAAATAACGCCAGTTGGATGTACAGTAGTCCCTCTGTAATCCTGCAGATAGGGGACCAGAGAACTGCAGGATTATCGAAAATGCCGGATTACTGGAGAATATTGAGGAAAAACCCAGTTATCATTGAAAAGTGGCCAGTCGGATGTACCCTACTCATGTTCTAGCCTGTACAAAACTTTTTGTGTAATAAATCCCCAAAGTACAGATTATCTATGAGATTGTTTAATTTCGTTTGTATGTCACGCTCATTGGATGATGTAGTTTCAGAATGGTCCTTATCATATTATGAGTCGCCCCATTGCAAAAGGAACGATGTTTCAGGACACGACTCCTGCCCTTCAAGCGCAAGCGCCAGTGGAGGTCCCTCAAATTCCTCAAGTCGTCGCCCTGCAAGCACCTCAAGAAAACGGTAAATTGTTTATCCTTGTGAAACGTGGTTTAATTGTTGGCTTAACGTGATTGTTTCAAATTGAGATTTCAAAAAAACTATTCTTACTTCCTTGAAACATCTCAATGGAGAACTTGGATGGGTATGAATTTTGCATGTTTAACCTCAACATCTGATTCAGCGCCCTTCAAAACCCTCTGGTGCCAATTTTCAGCTTGATTTGCCCAGAAAATGGGTTGAAAAGGAGTGGGGCCCGCCTAGACAGGAGGGGGAGTCGGTGACGTCCGTTAGGTTCAAATTACATGACCCATTTTCGGTGCCTTTCAATCGTCGGATACCCCGCATATTGCACCTTTTTGGAGAGCCCTCATTAAGATCTTTCAAATTACAAAATAATAAATAACCATGCAAGTTCTCCATTACGGTGAAGTTTGATGTCACATTCCGTTATAATCACGAAGTACATTCATGATCCAGAGGGAACAAGAAAACACTACATCAATAGCAGCACAGAAGCCATAATCCTGTTTCAGGGAGGATAATCCCCTAGGGATGGAACACTTAAGTTGGATGTTATCGAAACATCGATGTTTTGGCTCCAATGATTTTTCCGTCGATGTTACTGAGTCTGATATTATCGAACATCGATGGATAACATCAATCTTTCCATTTCAACCCTTCCATGGAAGTAGGAAATAATCCATGAAATAGTGATTCTCTTCCTACTTCCACGTTTCCATCCAGCTTTTAGAACTATCACCATCAGTTACACCATCCTATTGTGTAGTTTAAATGTGTAGACCCATGTGGACCCATCTTCAGTGCAAGAAATACACCTGGGAGCAGATACCCTAACACCCTCATTAGTGACTATGTGTTAATTTTTAAATGCGATTTAAACAATGTCAATTTGATTTTCAGGTGTGTGTGCTGCGCCTGTTCCTCAAGTGATGGAAGTGTCACAAACCATGGTACCCATAGCGACGCCTGCAGTGGCACCAACGGTCGCCGTCCCGACACCACTTCCAACCCCCTTGGCGCTTCCTACCCCAGTTTCTGTGGCTGCCCCTATCACACCCCAGCCCCAACAGGTGGGTTCGCATAATGTTATGTTGGGAAAGTGGCGAAGTCCTCGTAAAGCAGCGCTAATGGTCTGCTGATTATGAGTGGATGTAACTGATATAGTGATGAAGGGAGTGGCCAAAATAACAAGATTTTGTTCTGTTCGACTATTTTGTTAGCGCAACATTGTTTTGTTGATAAATTGTATTTTATTGGGCCACAAGATGATGAACAGACATTCTTCCTGCAGAAATTGAGGGAGAACATTTTAACCAGCACTAGGTTAGGTTTCACATTTTCAAAATACAAGATGGCTTCAGGACTAGACCTCTATCTTGAGTCCTCTATCCACTATTCCATAATTACCTCTATGTAAACAGACGATTTAGCTACATACTATCAATCAAAATCGCCTGAACTTATCACAACTCTGACCTCTTGTATCTTCAGATGATGGTACCACCTTCGGAGCCCATGCAGGTGTCTTCTGCCGAGTCGACGCCCGTTGCTCCCGTCCAGCCAACAACGGCGCCATCGCCCGCTCCTGCACCTACCGCGCCAGCTCCAGACCCACCCAAACCGCCCCAGGGGCCGCCAAAGGCCATGGTCAAACCTCAAGTCCTAACTCATGTCATCGAGGGCTACGTAATTCAGGAGTGTAAGTTCTTAAATCGTGCAAGAAGTTATCACGCCTTATTCTCGTCTTTATTAGTGATTCAACGGTTTTGTAGTTTCTTCAAAACTAGGGTTTTTAAGATTTTCGCAACTGTTTTGGCAACATAGCTGACATAATATCCTGGTATATATATATATATATATATATATATATATGACATTGAGAATAAATTTAAAGTCACTCACATTTTAGTCAGAATCACTCGCAGGGATGAGTAGGCGGGAGCAAGGCCACCCGATAGTTCTGGGGAAGTGGTGATATTCACAGATGGCTCCAGAATGAATGGGAAGGCAGGAGCTGGTGTAAGTGGTGTGAGGACACGCATGGAGGCATCATGGCCACTGGGTGTGCACACCATTGTATACCAGGCAAGGCTCTTTGCAATAAGAGAGTGCGTGGCGGAGAATCTGTGGAGGAACATAAGAAGGGCTTCCGCATTTTCACGGATAGCCAAGCAGCACTAAAAGCTATTGCAGCACCTCAAACCAGGTCCAGACTGGTCAGGGAATGCCTCGAGGAGCTAAAAGCTCTGGGAGTAGGAAATAAAATCACCTTGATGTGGGTTCCAGGGCACTCGGTAGTGCAAGGTAATGAACCGCTAGCCCGGCAGGTGGCCTCAGCAAACTTTGTTGGGCCACAACCTATCCTGGGAGTGGCCAAATGCTCTGTTGGGGCCACTTTATGGGATTGGGTGACAGGACATGGGGGCTTCTGGAAGCTTATGAGCAGGATTGGGACCTACACAGGAGACCCATCTTGCAGATTATGTGAAGAAGATGACAGTGCCCTGGACTCGAAGCAAAATGAGTCAAGGTCTTCGGGACGTTGGAACCAGAGGAAATTGCTTCGGCAAACAACCTAGTAGGGGGGAATCATCAATCTATTGGAAGAAGTAGCGTGGTCCCAAAGTCTATAACATGAACTATAGGGAAACAGGCAAGCCACAGTTTCATTGCGGGGTGGTCCGAGCCCTCTCCCCAGTCCCCGAATAAAATCTAATCGAATCTGATTGCCTGAACTCTATGTACCATTAATTTTAACATTTTTGTCTGAATACAAAAATTAAAGGTAGTACCTAACGACACTTGCTACATACAGCTCGGCTGCTTTGATAGTATCCACTTCCGTGCCCACTACCTGGGAAAAATTGGGAACTGTGATTGAGACCCTCTTTACCTTAACAGCTGATTCTTGATTTGTGGTAAAAGGGGAAATTTGTTGTGAAGTTGGTTGCACTGCAATTCACAAATCCTAGCTAACACCATGTTTGAATTTGTTTCCAATCCTTTTCTTTGTACTTTCAACTTGTATAGCTAGGTTATTCATTTCGATTTTCATCAGTTTTTTTCTCAACTAAACTTAGTTTTCAGTTAGTAAGTGTAATGTAAATGTTTGTAATTTGTTTGTTTACTTACTGAAATGAGCAGAATCAGTCGAGGGAAAACTTTCCCTTGTGTGCCGCCAATAAAATTAGAAAAAAAAGTAAACTATATAAAAGGGAGAAATGTTGAGCTGATAGCAACAGATAACTAGTTCCAAACCCTCCAAAAGAATGCGCTGCGCTCAGATATTATCAAAGCGGCCGAGCTTTTATAGCTGTATAATTTATCATAATTTATCACTAACTATAGGTAATTATAGCCATGATAACCATAATTTATGTATCACTACTGATCTTTTTGAAATTGCGTTTTCAGCCTCGGAGCCGTTCCCCATCAGTAGGAGTTCACTTCTTTCAGAACTGGCTCAAACTGTGCGAGCCAGAAAAGACAAGACTGATAACAACATGGCCATCGGTGCTGACGAGCCACCACGTGAGTTTGTACATATAATATCCTCAATTTCCAGTAGGTATTTGAATATAATATTAGTCACAATTAAGGTTTTTAAAAATATTTATTTATACAAATGATACATGAATACATTTTCATTCGTCGAAAGAAACAGAGTAGTACCCTAACATTATTATTCATGCTGCTTAAGCGTCACTTATTGTATATAAGAAATTAATCCCCAATATGAACCAAAAAGTTCGTGTTAGGGGATGAGTAGTAAGTCATCTGCACCACATTATGATTCGAAATTAAATGAGAGCGACCTTATTGTCGAGTATGCGAGCGAAAAAAATCAGCAAATTTATGAATGTACACCCAGCTTTGTACAAACTTTGCACCAAACCAGGCATACCAACAAAAGTTAACCTCAGTAGGATCGATAATGAAAGATGTTAAACAAATATTCTCTCATACAATTTCGTTAGCGATAAGTAAATGCATAATTTAAAAAAGCCCCATTCATGCAGCATGAGTTGATGAGCGAATTTTCAAAGAATGATTTTAACGATTTGGTGAGTGATTCTTATAGGAAATTTCACGCTGATTCCGAATGTACCATATGTTCCTAGGTTTAAGATGGAAATTCACACCAAAAACCTAAAAAAAAACACGTTTTTTGGCGATTTTTGAAACTAAATTTTGAATATTCGACCTCTTGGAGTACTCCAAAAATTCTGGCTAACGAACTCATCCTTACTTTTGATATTATCAACATTTTAAAATTTTTTTGCATTTTTTTATCTCGATTCCTCGGGCAGATATCGTCTGGAGTGACACATAAATATATAAATACATATTATATACATATAAAAAAGTGTTAAATTTCAGGAATCGTTTTAGAATGGTCTGAAACGGATTTCCATGAAGAAAATTTTCAAAAATTTGCATTATTAAAATTTTGAAGCCATTGCAATAGCTTCATTTTCTTCGAAAATTCGCTAAAATTAACATAACATAATACAGGGTGGTCCACCGATTAGGCTCATCCCTTTTATTTTCTCAAATTTTGAGGGTAAAAAATGCATTCCAACGCTATTGTTCATAGTTTTCGCGTAGTTTTAAAGATTACATAATTGGGCAAACGTGCGCAATGGATATCAACTTCGTTTTTCAAATAGGAACCCCCTTTTTTATTCCAGATTTGGATTCTACGCAAAATTTCATGAAAAAATCACTCCTCACTCGAAAATTTGAGTGCGCAAAAAAGTACGCAATAACGCTCTAAATGTGCCTCTAAAAACAAGAAATTGTTTTTGTGTTGTAAACTATCAACTATGATACATGGTTTGAATGTGTTTTTTCACGCTAAATAACGTGGTGATGTTGATTTTTAGATTCAAGCCTTGAAATTCCAAATTCGCATGAGAAACAAAAATACATTCTGGATTGCTCAATTTTTTTGACAAATCAAAAAAACCACGTTATTCAGCGTTTTTTACCCTCAAAATTTGAAAAAATAAAGGGGGTGAGCCTAATAGGTTGACCACCCGTATAGCATTACAAATCTTTGTAGATGAAACATAAATTATAATAATAACGGGATATATATAATTTTCAAGTCTCAAAATAACGTTGTTGCAAGAGCTGGCTCACTTTGTTTGCTATGCAGGGTGGCATTTTCATTTTTTTTTCCTTTTAAGACAATAGGTAGGCTATTGTAAGCAATTATACCCCTATAATTAAAACAATTTTGGGCCATAGTAGTCCTCACTGGTGGTATTTTGATACAGATTTCTCTTCCAAATCTAGTACAACGATAGGGCATATAGTAGGATTTATCTTAGAGGACTTGCCTGATGAAGCCAATGCAGTTAATACTGGAAAAGGTAGTATTTTAATCTGCTTGTTTATTGGATTGGCCAAATTTGGGAACTTATCCAGTCGTTAGTATAAACAATTGTTCACCGTTTAACTGGGGGAAATGGGGTACGAGATAGACGTTATTATTGTATTGAAGGAACTGCGTGTATTCACTACTCCGAAATGATTGAAATTAATTTAGTAATTACCTAGGAGATTGAAATTATCTCATTTTGGAGTTCCTTTAGGGATGCAAAATTGGTCGCTAACAATCGATTTTGAAAATCTTTCCTCAATCGAAAGCATAAAATCGATTGCAGCAGTTAATCGGGTGAAAATGTTTTCAAAAAATCGATTTTTCGAGAAACTTATTTAACTTTTTCTTAGTAACAAAAAAAGTGAATGTTTTGGTAGTTTAGTATTTTACCTATCAACATTCGGTTGGTTTTATTTATTTAAAATTCAATTGTTTTTTTTTATTATAAAGAAAATGGAACTTTTTAGTGGGTGCATGAAAAATAAAATATAACGGTGGGGTGATTCAAGAATTTGAAAACTACTGGTAGCTTGGTGCGGATTTTTCGGACTGTTTCCAATTTTTCCAAAAAAAATCGATTTCGGGCTAAAAATTGGAACAATCAATCGATGACAAACAAATCGAAAATCAGAGGTGAAAAATCGATTTTTCGATTCAATCTAAAATGGATTTGCCATCCCTAAGTTTGTTGGTGCCTCATTCAAATCCCACGGTTGGACTGGATGTCACAATGTTGTATTTTTAGTTGGGTATTCAGTTATGTTCCAAGGAGTCCATCGTTCCATAAACACAATCCTTATTTTTTATACAGAATCCTGGCCAATCTTCTTTTGATAAATCAAACGAAATGCCTATGGTTTTTTTTTTTTTTTTTCAGTAAAAAAACAAAACCTGGAAGCTGCCAAGACTCCTGGAGCGGTGACGGGGATAAGTCCGACGAAGAAGAGGACGAAATGCGACATTTGCGGAGGACCTTTGCCCGAAGGGGACAAGTCCAAGAAGAATAAGAAATACTGTTCACCTGAGTGTACGAAAAAGTGAGTATCCAACTATTATGTAGCCTATTCATATTATTCTATTCTTCAAAGAATACAGCACTGAGCATGAATTAGATCGTATTCCTACCTCCTGGGCCGCATCCCGAAAAAATACGTTGAATAAACAACACACGGCCGACCATACTACCCATAACCTATTCATATTAGCTAGATAATAATTTGTATCAAATTTTTACAATGTACCAAGATTGGATTCCCGGAGATTAGTGTAATACTTTTTTTTACTGATGGATCAACATTTATTGTTCACAGAGGCAAATTAAGGAAGAAAGGACAACTCATTGAAGACAAAGACAAGGCTGATAGAACCTGGGTAAGCATAGAGATGGTTTTTCTGCTATTTTGACGTTTAGGTACCTACATTTTTATGTCAGAACTTGGAGCGTGGAAGTTCTATGTAAATTGAAGCTTAGAATTTGGGAACTTTTTCGACGTTTTTGGCACTTATGCCATTCTCACTCGAAGGTCTTTAATAATTATCTAATTTGTGGTCGTAGGACGCCATGGAGTCGACGTCAGACTCGGCTGTTTCTGGCCCTGAAAGTCTTGGCAGCGATGCGGGCGAGAACCCTGTTGCCGCCGCCATTTCCCGTCTGGACGAAGATCTCAAAGACCTGCCCACGCCAAACCCTCTCAAATGGACGGTAAGTACCAATCGGATTGGTTGTTGTGGATATGAAGAGCTCAGTCGAGTCTGTTTGATTTTACAATAGTTTCATAGGGGAGCGAAAAACCCGAGGAAAAAACGTTTCTCCCAGCCAGATGCAGAATTCGAATGAGTAAAAGGCCAATTTCTCACCGATAGGGGCAAAAAGAGCCTTGAAAATAGTCTCCTTTTTGTCTGCCGAAAATAGCGTTTTTACAACTTTGAAGCTCAATAGATCCTCAATGGAGGAGACCTCTACGAATCGTTTGATACCTACCAACAACGTATTATCGTCCAAAATTTGGACATAGAAATATAACGTAAGACCCTCATTCGGCCGAGCTCTTCATATTTTCTTTTATTTCTCCTTGTAATTATTTATATCGTTCCACATATTTATCCGAATAAATATCCATAGAGATGTTCACTCAATCCGTTCTGAAACCCCCTAATTATCCGGATTTAGAGTACCGAATTATACGGCTAAAATGCACTAGAAATGTGCTGTTAATGCAATTTAATTGCTTTCAAAATGGAAAAATATGCAAAAACCCAGAGAGGATTCTTCGTTGGACAGGTACGTACGGAATAGAGGATGCCACTATCGAAAAACTATCGATAGTTTTAGCGA
>JAEMON010000014.1:13774706-13785731 GCA_030264115.1 Lygus lineolaris | reverse complement strand
TTTTAGAATGGTCTGAAAAGGATTTCCATGAAGAAAATTTTCCAAAATTACAAAAATTTTGAAGCCATTGCAATAGTTTCATTTTCTTCGAAAATTCGCTAAAACACAGTAAAAAAAAAAAAAAAAAAACAGTCACTACTGTGATATCTATGCCTGAAGGGGGTGACCATCAATGGCACCGAAATATTGCTAAAAGAAGATAACAAAACGACTGGTGTAGTCAATTATCCTGAATTTATTCGGAATAGGTCAATGTGATAATGTGCGTTTTTTTGTTATCCACAGATACAACCACCTACCTGAGAATCAACTATTTTATCGGCATACAGTGAACGTCATTAGCCGGGTTATTCCCCTCATCACTCCCACCAGCACCGCCGATACCAAGGATATCTCGTTGCGAGCCTTGAGCTCGTTAATCTGTAACAAGTCGTTTTTTTCTATCTATCTCTTCAAATCGAACGATTAAAAAATGAACACCAGTTCAGTGTACCTGCAAGCTAGCGAAGGAGTGAAGTGTGAAAAGGTCACGAAAAAGAAATCATACACAACAGGTAGGTGGACAAAAGTAGTACACAGGAAGACACAAATTAAGTACCTACGCATTTTTGTTCCTGCCAGTAATAATAAAGCAATCGATTAAAGGTAGGTAATTACTGCGTGAATGTACATGCAAATTACATTCTCATTCACGGAACTATAGAAGTTCAATTCATGCAGCATGAGTTGATGAGCGAATTTTCAAAGAATAATTTTAACCGATTTGGTGGGTGATTCTCATAGGAAATTTCAAGCTTATTCCGAATATACCACATATCCCTATGTTTAAGATGGTAATTTACATAAAAAACCTCAAAAAACGCGTTTTTTTAAAAGCGATTTTTGACTCTAAATTTTCAAGATTTGAACCCTTGGAGTAGGTACTCCAAAAATTCTGCCCAACGAACGCATCCTTTCTTTTGATATTATTTACATTTTGAAATTTGTTCGGATTTTTAGCTCGATTCCTCGGTCAGATATCGTCCGGAGTGACACATATACAAATATAGTTTTATACTCGAAGTGAAACCATTAAGTTTCAGACTGATCTAAGTGTGTTTTATTGTTTTTGATTGTGTAAGACAAGAAAGCCCCATAAGGAGGTTTCCTCCTTTATCTACAGTGCTATTAAAAGAAAAATAATTACAAATTAATCTTCTTAATACTAAATCGAAGTAATCAAAATTCATATACAGGGTGTCCCATCTATGTGGGCCCATTAGCAAGTTACAGCCAGACGGTGCGAGCTATCGAAGAATTGAAATGCCTTTTTCATAGTATTTTCATTCTGCTTCAAGATGGTGAAATTCATTTTTCATATCTTCATGTTTTAGAGTCTGAAATCGACGATTGAAACTGGAGGTTTCCTTTTGACCCCCCTTTTTTTTTATTGCATTTTTCGATTTTACGTTGAATTTGAACCAATCCTTTCCGGCCCAATACATCCTTTCCCTTATTTTCCAATCTATTTTCCTCAGCCTGTCCACCTCTTCTCTCCCTATCAAGTTAGCTACATTTGGAGTGAGAAACTCCCTTCTTCGTGCCCCATAAACATTTTGTGTTTGTTTATCATGTCTGGTGTCGCATCCAAGTTAAGTAATGCGAATATGAAATGAAATAACTATTAATTTTAAAAAGTAAAAAAATGTTATTAAGTCTTCCCTTACGTAGCAATTTTGGATTTAGGAGCACATGACTGCCAAATCTATCCTGATCCGGAATGGGGTCGTCGTGAACGCTGATGGAATCCAATCTGCAGATGTGCTCATCGAGAATGGAAAAATCGCTGCGGTCGAAAGAGGGATTCCAGCTCCCGAGCATGCGCAGGTGATAGACGCTGCAGGGAAGTACGTCCTCCCAGGAGGCATAGACGCTCACACGCATCTCGACTTTGAATTTATGGGAACACGGACCAAAGATGACTTCTACCACGGGACCAGAGCAGGTGATCTGAAACGGCATTATTCCCTAGTTGAGGAAAACCATGATTACTTATTCAAATTAATCCCCTAAAACAAGAACGAATCATTTACAGAAATGATAATTGAGAAGTGAGGTGGTGAAATTATCGAACTGCACAGAAAACTTTGTTCTTTTACCACGTAATGCCTCTGAGGAATTCCTTTTCCCAATAAGTGCAAAGAGCCTGCACATAATAGAGAGTTCCTAGTAGATCCGATTGCTTGGAAACAGCGTTGCATGGTATCCAAGGACACTATTGCACATGCCCAGACCTCGGTGGTATTGTATTGTCTTCCTAAGAAGAGTCAAGAATCATATCAAGAGTATGTATCCTTCCCCTGTCACTACAAGATACAATTCATGTTTAACGTCACTTTAAGATACTACAGTAAATTGTTGCTATCTGTGGTACCTGGTCAGATGGGGTTAGCATTCGCGTTGGCTCGCCCTAGACAACGGTGGTATCACATCTTGCATCAGTCGTATCACATCGTATCAAAAACTACTAGGAACTCTAATGTTTAATTGAGTAAGGGTGCTTCACCAGCTACTCACCAAGTTAATAAAGTCTGAGGGGTATTTATAATAAAATAAAACTGCCAATACAAAGAAAAAAATAGTTTATCGTTCGGGTGTGAAGAAAATTTGGAATAAAATCTCAGCTGTTTGAATAACAGGCGGATTTCCAAAGGCTCTTGAGAAACCCTTTTCTACGTCACACTAAAAGAACTGAACCGAAAAAGAATAAGCTTAGATCGCATTGAGAGCAGAGAAAATAGGAATAATTTAAATAATTAATATTAATAATTTAATAAACGTATTAATTATGTACATTCTATTCTCACTAATCAGGAGCCCCAACAGTGATGAGCTTTTGTGTTTCGTTTTGTTCGGTTGGCATCTTGGACGGGATTGGCCAATGACAGACCTTTTCAGTTTGGGATTGGCCAATGACAGATTCCGAAGGCTCTTGAAAAACCCTTTCCAACGTCCCACTGAAAGAACTGAACCGAAAAAGAATGCGCTTAGATCGAAAACAGAGAAAATACGAATAATTTAAATAATTAATATTCATTAATTTAATCGATTTATTAATTATGTAAATTCTATTCTCACGAATCAAGAGCCCAAACAGTGATGAGCTTTTGTGTTTCGTTTTGTTCGGTTGGCATCTTGGACGGGATTGGCCAATGACAGGCCCTTTTCAACGTCACTTTCCCGCCAAATAACCAGAATAAATACTTCAATGAATTTTCTAAATACAGATACACTATTTTTGCCGTACGACTACATTATTGTTTCTTTTGAGTCCATTATCTCTCAGAAAAAAATTGATGATAATTCCCTATGTGTCCAAAGCAATGAATTCAACGACTTACACTGTTAGTATCCACTGTTAGGTACTGTTTTGTTATTAGGGTAGTGTGTAAGTAGGTAGGTTGTAGGTACCTACTCATCTAGAAAAATGCATATTGAAAATACTCGTAATATTGAAGTCAAGTTTATAAACAACACATAATTGAATAATCATTAATATTGAGTTATATCTCAGGAGTTGTTGGAGGGACAACAATGGTGATTGACTTCGTGATACCTCACAAGGGGCAAAGTCTTCTTGAAGCATTTGACTACTGGAAGAAGAAAGCAGATGGGAAGGCAGTCTGCGATTACGCTTTCCACGTTGCGATCACGTATTGGAATCCGCAGGTAACAGAAGTTCAGCAGTGTTTCAGTGACCTCGCTTTTCATATAATTTGAGTAAGAGGAGGGACGATTACACTGGTAATGTACAGAACAGTGACCAAGTTTCAATTTAATGTCCATGTGACTTTATCGCCAGGTCCAAAAGGAAATGGAAATCCTGTGTCGCGACAAAGGCGTTAATTCATTCAAGATGTTCATGGCTTACAAGGACTCCTTTATGATAGACGACGCGGATTTGTTCCACGCTTTCAAGAAATGTGAGAGCCTCGGAGCGTTACCTATGGTCCATGCAGAGAACGGTCATATAATCAAGGAAAACAGCACCATTTTACTTGAAAGTGGTACCACAGGGCCTGTAGGCCACCAGCTGTCTAGGCCTGAAAACGTTGAAGCTGAAGCTACTAATAGGTGAGTTTCTAAAGTATGATATGATTTGGCTCTTAAACTTATGGTATGGAAATGGTAGTGTTGTCTTTTGATATGGGATTATCCGGATGCGGATACCAACCTGCTAACTAACCAATGGAGAGATGGGTGCGAGTGTTCTGCCTCCAAATTCTGAATTAAATAGGTACATTTTGTGTGGGAAGTTCCAGGTACTACCTGGTAGGCAGAGAGAAACTGTATTCACGAGTATTAGATACGTTGATCCTTGGCATAGGCGGAAGGGAGTGTTTGGCCAAGTAATCCTTCAATCCTGGTCTGGTCCCAGTCAAGGACAAACTGAGGATCTCTCCTGGTAATAAGGATTCCATAAATAGGTGATGCTCTTTTTTCAATAAAATCAATTTTAATTGTGTGTCATTCAACAGGGCCTGTGTGATTGCGGAAAACGTGGGAAGTGCGTTGTACGTAGTTCATGTCATGAGCAAAACTGCCGCAGAAATGATAGCCAAGAGGAGGAGAGAAGGCAATAGGCGAATCTTTGGAGAAGCTTTAGCTGCTGGGCTGGGCACGACGTTTCCTAAAGGTACCTCAGATTATGCGAGCCTGGCTGGTCATATCATGGGGCCACCCATTAGAGAAGATCCCAGTACGCCCAGGGCACTTATGGAGTCGTTGGCCTCAGACGGTCTGTCAACCACAGGAACAGATAATTGCACTTTCGACAAGTGTCAGAAGGAAATAGGAAAAAACGACTTCACCAAGATCCCAAATGGAGTGAATGGTTTGGAAGACAGGATGTCTATAATTTGGAACAACGGCGTCAAAACAGGACTGCTCAGTCCGGAAAAATTCGTAGCAGTGACCAGCACCAATGCTGCCAAGATCTTCAACGTATACCCCCAAAAAGGCTGCATCCGTCCAGGATCGGATGCCGATATAGTGATTTGGAATGGCGAGTCTACCAGAGTCATATCTGCAAAAACCCATCACCACAACACCGACTTCAATATTTTTGAGGGGATGACTGTAGTGGGGAACACGGATATCGTCATTGTCAAGGGGAAGATAGCTTATGTGGCCGCGAACAAATTTGTTTCTGTAGAGAAGGGCTGGGGCGAGTATGTACCAACGCCTTGTTACTCCCCTGAAGTATTCAGTAAGTGAGAAGATGAGTGGAGAAGATGAGAACATTCAATTGCTGGGAGGGTTTGGGAACATGCTTGACCAAGTGTTTCGTGTTAAACTCGTGTTAATTAATTAGTTAGCAAGAAGAAAGTTTGCTTGGAGCCATACTTAAGTACGAGAGTAACAGTCTTTTGTTTGTATATCTCAAAATCTGACATTTTGGTGACTGCTATGTTTTGACCAATCACTTTGTTTTACCTACGTCAAAGTATGTACCTAGGTACTAAATACCTACCTCCTAACACAAAAACTGTCAATGTTGACGTAAGTGCAATTTTATATCACCAACATTATAAAGGTAGCTATCACGCACACACATTATAAAAGAAAGGTAAGAAATGCATATTATACGTATGTAGCTAATGCTAGTACAGGCACCTAATTATGAAAAAATAAAGATTCTTATTTTTTAAGAGTTTTCATCAGATATACCTACCTAATCCAACTGATGCAATGGAGGGCTTCAATCACCCAGAAGCAAGGTAAGTTCCTTGAAGGAAAGCTAGGGTGTATCGCCCGGAAGTGATCCGTTGCAACTAGCGGTGGTGCAGGTTTAACTAGAATACTTTAGCTGAACAGAAACTTCTACACAATCGTATCAAAAAATTGTAGAGAAGAGTGTGTGCAGCTAAAATAGGTCTGTTTCTAACTAGTGGTGGTGCTGGTGCAGTTCAAATGTTTTAGCTGCAGAGAACCTCAACCGCACACATTAGGTTTGTTCCAACTGATAATGAACAATTCAAACAATGGACAATTATGTTTGAACAGTCAAGGTCAGAGTGTGCGGATTGAGCATATTCGGATATTCTGTTCGAATAGCACATTTCAGTTGGAACGCGGAAAAAGATGCAAAATATGCAGACTGCTAACGCGCACACTTTTTTGGAGCGTGAAAACCTCGGGCTCGAGAAAGGCATGGAAAGAGGCGAAGATTGGCGTGAGCGCATCACCACCTCTGCCCACCGCTTTTCCCACCAAAAGTAAGGAGGTTGCAGAAGGTTTCCCTCTGATCAGTTTGCCCAGGTTTGTCCATCCTCCTTCGCAAGGGCGAGAATATTCTAATATTTTCGAACTGCAAAGTCATCAGTCATTATCAGTTGGGTAAGTTGCACCACACAAAACCAGATGGAACAGACCAACATTTGAACATATTAGAACATTTTGCACAGCAAATGAACACACACACACATTGTGATTATGTTTGAACTGCCGTCAGTTGGATGGAACAATCGTCGACAAGAGTGAGCGTAGAAGAAATAATTGGGGCAGCTGAAAATTTGAATTGCACCAGCACCCCCGCTAGTTGGAACACTTGGACAGCCCTAATATTTAAGTTGAACCTACACCAACGGAAGGAGGAACAGACCTTTAATTTCAAATGTAAATAGTTAGTGAATAATTATGGGGAATTGTCCTAATTTTTGGATAAAGGTATGTTCGAATCGTAGAGATTTGAATACAAATTACTCTAGCAATGAGAAATTGGCAAAAATCTTAATTTGAACAATGGGATGGTGGAACTGAAATTATTTGGTCTGCCTGAGTTCCGATTAGCAGTGATTTATTTGGGGTTTTGTGGGTTATTTATTTACTGAACTGCCACTAACTGACATATCTGCACTCTTCCAGATTCGTGACTCTGAGGAGAGTGCAACGTTGTAACCCTCGGCCTTCTTGACTATAGGTTAAATCAAGTTAATCAAGAAGGAGTCGTGTCACAAGTCCAGAAGAGTGTGCTAATCTCATGATTGTTCTGCCTATCAGACCAGCTCAGTACGAGTAAATAAATAACTTACAAAACCCCAAATGAATTTGAACTAGTTAAGGGCGTTTTGAATGTTTTGTGGCGGGAAAGAATAAATGAGTAGTGTACAATGAGGTGTCGCATCATTAAAGCGTCACTCAACCCAGGAGTTGGCATTCTACTCTACTGCCAACAAGGAAGTAGGAATGCAATATGGACCATGATTGATTGATGGCGATTGATTTTTGATGGAAGGAAAGATCATTTGGATTTGATGGATGAAAAGCAAAGGTATCTACCTAAGCAAACAAAGAAAAGTCAGAGAGTGAAGAAGGAAGAAGACTCTTCCATGGGCGCATGGGCCATAAAGAAAGCTAGGTTCACATTGAACCGCAACGCCGTAACTACTGAAGCCCGCAAAAACGTAACACCGTAAAACCGCAATTGAATCTGATTGGCTGTTCTCCATCTTTACAGTCTTACAGCCGAACGAGTCCAGACCCAGACCAGACCATTCCCGATCCGAAAATCTTGATATTTAGCGATTTTACTTCGTTGCGGATCTGCTTATAGGGTTCTGCGCAGCAAAGCAGAGCGGGTCCTTATCTATTTCACTATTTGGTTATCTTGCTTTGGTTCGGCGTACCTGACGGTGTTGAGGCCTAATATGAACCCAGCTGAAGCCTACAGTATAGTACCATGAAAGCTGAAATTTAGCGGCTCTTTTAGCTTTTACCCACCAAGTGGGTAAAAGTCATGGTCCTGCGGCCGGCACTTAAAATTTGAAATCCACCACCACGAGCTGACTCCTATCTGTGACGTCACGGCCCCACAGTTTTTTGTTTGGATAAGCAAAAACAAACTTTTTTTTTTCAACAAGGACGATGCCCCATTATAATAATCTTTCGCCTGGGATCACATGGTAGGCCAGTGAGTTCTGAGTTGTTGAAATAGGATATTGCAACTTTTTATTGGAACTTATTATAGGTACCTAGGCTAGATAAGGTATCTACAAGATAAGGTATTTTTTAGGCTAGATAAGGTATTTTTTTTTTTGTAGTCGTCTCCGTTAGGTACTCTGTGGGTGTGGGTATCATCATAACTTATGATTAGGTACAGACCAGTTTTGGGTCTTTGAAATAGTTCCTACCTGTTGAGATCCATCTCTCCAAAGGTAAGACAAACTGGATTGTTCTTCAAAAGATTCTGGATTGTTCTATTTCTAGCCTAGATAGATACCTATACCTACATCACAGAAATAAATTAACATTATTCGTATAAGCACTCGATCGCCTCATCATATTCAACTTCACCACGAACAACCCTAGGAACTAGGAACTCTTAAATACGAAATAGGTACAGAAAAGTACGAAATAGGTACAGAAAAAGAAAAGTACGAAGTTCATGCCAAATTGCCAGCCTGAGCCTCAACCAACCACAGAACGGAACCACACTCCGCTCAACCCATGGAAGTAGGAATCCCTTCTTCCATTAACTGGTCCTATCTACCTCCATGTCATGGAAGAAGGACTTTGTTCACACAAGGTTTGTCCCAACTGACTGTGAAATTTGATCATAAACGGTTAAACGCACATTGTACAACTTGCACACTTTCAGTTGGAACAAACCTCTACTTCCATGGAAGTAAGAGTAAGAATATGTAGGAATCGATTAGGGAAATCGATTGTGCTCCTTTTCGATTCGGTGTTATTGATCAGCTGATGCAGGCAGAAGATGTCTCGCTCTGTGATTCCAGTGGTGGGGGGAATTTTGTGTTTTTCGTGTTTATACACGATCTAAACTCCTTTTTCGACTATTTTTCCAAACATCTTGGTTCAATAATTAAATAACAATGCGCGGGAGCCTATTGAGGATACGGTTGACGCCTAAATAACTCGTTAAAATATGTTAATCTTCGGAAAATGTTTCATTGTCGCACTGGTGATCATGTAAAACTGAGTAATGGAAACAGAAGTGCAACGAGGATCGCATCTGAATTTAATTTCGGACTGGTGTTTTCGGCGGAACCTCTAACGGACGATCAAGTATTCGAAATTCGCATCGACAAAAAGGTAATACTCTACTAAAACGTCAAAAATGTATGGGTCTTTCGACTGTAATGGTATCATAGTAGTTGATAAGGTCCTATGCGGATGTTTGTTTGACCTTTATAGGAACTAGTAACAGACGCTTACGCCCTTTACCTAGAAAAGTGCCCTAGTGGAGCCCTACTGCTCTATTTACTACGAAGAAATCGATGGGCAGAAGGGAATTTTTCAACCTTCTCACAACCAGGAAATGTCTGAATCCGATAAACTCGTGAAGTGCCCTTCATTCATTCAAGGGCAGGTACGAGTATGACCCAGAAAGGGCATCTTGCCTAACGTTTTGTGTTCACTACCACGTCGGAACCAGGCATTTTCCATCCCCAGTAAATTACCTTCAAGGTTTGAGTGTGGTACCTATCTATTTATCTCTAGGTCTAGAAGGCTACCACCTGATGTAATTTTGGAGTTTCTAAACGTTCCATTCAACAGGAACTAATAATGTTGTTACCCACAAACTCGCGGGTCGGAAGTTGTTCAATTTGATTCTTCTTCAACTCTGCTTTCCATTTTTAATTTATTGGAGACAGAACACCTAATTTATTGGATACGTTAAGTTTAAATAGCCATTACATATTATTATTTACTTACCTGAGGCCTGTTCCCGTTCCAATTAGCGGCGATACAAGTTCAACTTGAATTTTTTCAGCCACTCAAAAGCTTCTGCGCACACACGCTCATCAACGATGGACGGCAAGTGTGCGCAGGAGGTTCTGCCCAGCTAAAATATTCTAATCGCACCTGCAACGCCACTAGTTGGAACGGACCTAAGGTTTTGTAATCGTAGTGTAATATCGTCGTCTAAGAAGCAACATTGTGCTTCTCAACTTTTGTCATTTTACAGGACAAGCAAAAAACTGAATTGTGCATCTCATGAAAAAAAATGCCCAAATTGTTCATTTCGTGGAGGAGGTATCGTCAACATTGTTCATCTCAAACACTACTGGAAGAAGGCAATAATTCTTATTACAAGAGTGTAAAACTCTTGGTTTAGCTTTTATTTGATGCGTTTTATAATAAACTAGGGTTGTGAACAAAAAATGAAGTAAAATTGAAATAAATAGGTTGGGACTGGGGGACTTGGTACCTCAGAATTTTGTTGGTAGTGGAGACTCTCAGGTATAGGATCAGCAGCAGGATATAGCAGACTCTCTGCTATAGGAACAGCTGAGAAGAACAATGTTGCCGTGACGCTTGGAGTTGCCCAATGTTGTCAAAATAATGTTTTGCCGCGGTCCTATTGGTCAAACCCTGAAACTAATGCTTCCATCGAATCGGGCGTGAACATATGAATCCTGTGACATACATAACTCATTTTCGATAAAAATAATTGAGATGCACAATGTTGCTTCTTAGACGACGATATACATTTCATGAATAATATAAATTATATATCGACATCTGCGTTGCAAAAGCCTGTAAGTTCAGAACCTGATAGTTTGCAGGAGAAGGAAAAATGGTGGAGGCAAAAACCTGTAAGTTGAAAAAATCGATAAAACCATGTGGGTGTAAAATCCTGTATGTTATCAACCGTTTTATTGCCCTAATCATGTGTCTCGCAGCAACTTCCAGGGTTTTGCTCTATGATGGAGAGGTTTCTAACTTACAGGTTATTAAAAGCTGGCATAGAAAAGAAATGGAGTATTGTAGTTCGATTCTGTTCTTACTAGTGTGTGCGCAAGGCCCTTATTAACCAATAAAGCTGAAAACCTTATTTGCTGAAAAAATTGTTCTTACAGGCTTTTGCAGCGTGGCTTTCAATGTAGGTAGGAACATAATATGATAAATTATCATAGGTCTACCCTTGAGTGCTTAAGGTTTTGTTGGTTTAAATGCTAATTTAAGACATCTCGAACTAATGACATCATCAAAAAATCCTCCCAACTTAAAAAACGTCTG
>JAEMON010000014.1:13743140-13758204 GCA_030264115.1 Lygus lineolaris | reverse complement strand
GTTCAAGACTTCATTAAGAAAAATCATTTTATTAAGAATAATAATTAAAAATAAAATAAAATAAAATCACAAAAATGTACAAAGCAGAATGTTGCAGGAAATTCATACTTATTTGTGAAGTAGGATACTTAAGGAATCGAAATCTATCAAAACCTCTGGATTTTTTGCGAAGAAATCGATAAAAGCTTATTTGAAGTTCGTTAAAGCTTATAAAACGTAGTTGTAACGGAGTGTTTCTTCATTTCTCTAGGATTAATTCAATAATAAAGGAAATTGGAAAAATGAATATTCCTCAGCTTCTTCGATCCCTTCCATGATGGAATTGTGGAGAAAAATCCCGAAAAACACCGGGGCGAACTCACTCCGAAGGAATGCAGTCGGTAAACGATCTGGCTTGTTTTCGAGCGCCATCTCCGACGAGGTTTATGTCACTAGTTTAAACAGAGATACAAATTCCAGCACTTGTTCCGTATACGACAGGTGTTTCTGAAGGGGTTTGTGGATCCAAACAAAGCGGGAAAAGTAGTTGTATTTTGGACTTTTGTCCATAGGCGGCCGCACTGTGAGACGTCCTGAAAATGCCAAATTGTACGAGCAGTTTTGTACACTGATGTACCACCTAGGTACTTGCTTTCACCTGGCCAAAGAGAGAGATGTAATTCACTTTTCCCATTTTTCTCATCCAATTTTGATGCGGTTTGTTCTATTCTTCTTCTTATTCTTTTCTCTTGAGACACCTGTTGATGCCCCTCAAGATTGACAAATTAGATTTGGCCCACTGCATCAAAATCCGTTGAAAATTGGTGGAGAAAAACGGAGAAAACTGATCAACTCTACGATGGTTAGGAGACTGATGGAACTCTACTTATTGGTTCCAATGATAATGTTGTCGTAAGATGGCCGAGATTAGGGCGTTTTTGAGAACATCTTGGGCTTACCACAAAAGTTTGGCCAAAGATGATTCTTATGTCACATTTTCTTCTAATAAGAAAGCTATTCATTATTATTCAGGATCATTTTTCTTGACATTTTCATTATTCAACTTGTGAGTTGTCAGTTACGAAAACTATGGTTGGCATTGATTTTTTACTGTAGTATCTTCATAACATCACAGATTTTTGTAGTTACGCTGTTATCTAGCATGAATTCCTGTTCCTTATGAACGAGGAATCTCGAATTATTTTATTTTCTATTCTCGTTAGCTAGATCATAATATAAAATTATAATTATCCCATAAATCCGTAATAAGAATAGGTACCTTGAAGTAGGTAGTTGAAATCATTAGCTGTTGCTTTCGTAGGTAGAGGTCACCTGATGAGAAAAGTCCACTTTTACCCGCAGTAGCAGTGAGAAAGGCAAAGTCGATTCTTTTCATCAGATGACCACTACGAGTACATTGATTATTTTAGGTAGTTTTTATGGTACACCATATTTTTCATGTCATTAGATTTTGTGTGATATCGTGTTTCTCAAATATTCACTTTCGTATTTTCTGCTCGTTGATTTGGCCATAGGAATTTTGATTTAGAGTCATTTTAACCCTTCAATATCGCAATGTCACGTTTTCATGTCTGTCTTTTGGTATGATTGTGTCCGTGAATTCTTGCAACATGCATAACTTCCACGATTTTCATCTAATTATTAAATCTAAAATTTGAGGGGGTTCTTTTAGTGGACCGGTGGAACGTAGTTTCTCGTTGTCACAGTTCCAAACGGTGACAGCGAATTCGTTCTTACCAGTACAGTTCCATTAACAAGGCCTTGCTTCTCTTATGCCATACTGACACATACTGGCAAAATACCACCACCACCACTTCAATTTGAGGGATTATACAATTCGGAGAGCTCCCAGAGTTTGTGTGACTGGGGTCACCGTATTAGTGCCCTAATTTCAATGCTCTTTTGAAGTATTCAATCATCGGATTGGTTTCAGCAGGTTCAATGATCAACACACTCACAGTAAGGATACTAGGAAGCTATGCGCTTTCCCAATGTTATCAACTTTTAGTTCAGTACGAATTTAGTTTAACTTTTGTCCACATTCCCCGTTTATAATTTTTAGTTTTTTTTTCTCGCTTATTGGCTCTCCTGTAGGTAATAGTTTGATGTACTGCGGTGAGGTGCTCAAACCCCATTATTGCTCGTCGATTGAGTGGCTCCGACCTGGGAACAGACTGGGGGTCAAGCGCTGTGCCGACTCCTCCATCCATTTTTACATCGACGGCGTGGACCAGGGTGTGGCTGCCTTCAACGTGCCCAAGGTAGGTTTCAAAATGGCGGCGTTTTGAAGTCAAGTTAGGTAGAGCTGTGGATATTATTCAATTTTTCATAGTCAATGTCTTACAGTAGTTCAAAGAAATCTACGGTAAGTCATTTTTTTAGAACTTGAAGTGTCTTTGTATTTAATTTTTCTCCGGTCTTCTGCATGTTTGCTTTTTTTTTTTTAGGTAGGTACCTAGTGTGCCTTAGAGAAATTTCCATAAATATCGTAGATTTTCAGTACAAAACTTTTGAGAGTAGCATATTCTGTTATATATTCTCCATTTTGACTTTATTCAACTTATAGGTACTTGAGTGTTTCTTTCTCTGAAACTTAGAACCTTATCGCGCAAACTCAGAGGATTTTGATTTATCTTGTTTCGTGCAATATCTTATATTCGGCATTGTCTCGCATTTTGGTAATTTTCCAGAAAATATACGCGGTGGTGGATCTGTATGGTCCCATTAGTGGTGTGAAACTAGTCAGCAAATCCGGGGCAAGTTCTACTTCTGGTGATGCACCTTTGGCAGTATTGGAAATTGAGTCTCCTTGCGATAAAGCTACGTAAGTCAAACTGAAACAAATGCATGCTCATACTCAGGTGCTACAAATTATTTCGTAAGTGCTTTTAAGTAGATAAATTGTGATTCAAGAAGTGGGTTGGAAAGTGCTTAGCCGAGTAGTCTCATATGCTGTGATGCCGAGTTTGGATGGCAGGGGCTACCAAAAGTGGGTTTCAGAGCCTGCTACTATATTTTAAGAACTAGTTGCGTCTGCATTCACACTCATTCATCTCATTGCTCCACGTTCTTCAGTATGAAAAGTCTAGAAGTGACCTGTCCTTTGGTCTGGGATGTCTTGCCCTGCCATCTAAACGCAGCAGGACAGTACTGTCCATTCCAAACACGTTCCAAATACATGGCTGAAGTTTGGGGGACAGACAATACCTGTACAGTTGAAAAACCTGTCTTAGTTGATTTTTTAGCTCCTTTCCTAGAGGAGTTGGGAGAAATCAAATAAGAGACGTTGAGACGTCACAATTATTCTTAGAGCTTCGCATACCAAAAACGACTCCCTGAGTTCAAAACTTACGAAAGAAACGCAAAATATACCTATAAAAATTGGAAAATAATGGTAAAAAAGGTCGGGAATCAAACCATTGAACCAAGGTAGGGAAGGGTATGGAAAAAGTTGTGTGAGAACAGGGCTGCCAACAGGATGAAGGAAAAAGACTTGAGAAGTTTGAATTTTTGAATCTTTACATATTTAGAATAGGTCTTTTAACTGGGTTCAAATCACAGCTTTCCAAACCTTCTGCTTAGTCATACCTTTCCTCGGAGCTCCCGTAGTGTAATAATAGTTACACATCAAGATTTAACCATTTCTTTTTAGCTCACCATTTTATATTTGAGTACTTACTATTTAAATCCTTGCGCAGGGAAGAGGAGACTGAGGATCCGAAAAAGCCTACTGAAGACATGGACAAGAGTATCGAAGACGGAGAAATGATCTCTGAAATTCACGAACTTGAAGTAATTTTATAAATTTATCGTGAGATATAACTGTGCGAAAACCTTGAGTGAGGAAGATGTGCTGGTTTGAAAAGTTAGCTATGAGAAATTTTGACAATAATGTTCAATTTTCCAGCCTGTTTCCCTCATTTTCCACGAGTGTCACGGAAGAAACGTTCAAATCTCAGAAAGCCGACTGGCCGCAAAGCGGGTCTCAAGTTACAATCAAGGTCTGGTTTTGGCCGCCAGAGGTCTGTCCAGGGGATCTTTATTTCAGGTATGCAACATTTATCTGTTTGGAAACACTACATTTAATGCGCAAGTAAATACTGAGTATGCAAGTGAGATTTTTTTTTTTTTTTAGATCAAAATTGAATCTCTCAACTCTAGATGGGTGTCTTCCTTGAGCATTGGAGTCACGACTGAGCCTGAAGCTTCAACATCGCTCCCAGTTACGGCTTTAGGTCTGAAAAAAGATACTTGGGTCGTGTCCGGAGATTCTGTTTTTCACAACGGTCATAAGGTACCTATACAACTTCATTGCAATGCATTCTAGATAGATCCACCCTTACCTCGAATTTCTTTTTGTTTTTTAGTAAATATTTGTCTATGTCTTTATACGATAATAACGTGGAGAAACATAAGTACAAACTGAGATCTAATGATTGGCCGTGGAATGTATGACTTTGATACCCCCTTGGAGGAGGGGGGAGGGCTCCAGACAAGCGTTGCAATTTAATTCCAGGATAGTGTGCATATGTGCCCAGTGAAGTCACCGAGGGTAATAAGCCCAGTGAAAATCAAGATTTAACTTCCATCGCCCCACTAGAGAATCAAATAACGAGAAGAACGCGATGATTTCAAACTATGTTAAAATCAAGCAAAAATTGCCTGAAACAAACTTGAAAAACCTATTATGATGGATTTTGATGAGGGTTTTCTTTTGTTCTCTATTATGATGGTATATTTGTTCCATCGATTTCAAATAGAACCCAATTTTTAGAGTCGAATGAGACCTTGCGGAGCATTTTAGGACCAACCGTTGGCCCCTTTAAGGACTTGAGGGTTGAACGAAAAAAAGAGCAGAAACGCGAGTATGAATCGCAAATCCTTCAATAATGTTTAATGAATAATTACTTAATGTTCATGATGATTAAAAAATATTCATCCGAAACGACAAAAAAGGACAACGAACGAGATGAAATGGCAAACTGAGTGAAATCGTAGCGAGAAATACCTGTCACTGTTTACACGCTCAAACATATCATTACGATTCACAGAAATTGATGCCTACCGGCATGAACGATCCAACCTAACTCCAACCTCAATACATCGCTACAATGTCCTGTTTACACTCTTCGAGAAATTGTAACAATTCAATAGTTACGATAAATTGCTACGATTTATTGTAGCGTGTAAACCCACCTTTAAATAAGTATTGGTTATCCCAGACCCCTCCCCCGGCGCATTCACTGGGCTTAGATAGGACTCACCTAAACCTTACCGGACTTTGTCCAGCGCCTCCTTAAGAGCTAAGGACCGTGCTACAGACGTCAACATGGCAAATTTGACCTGTAATTTCTCCACGATCCAGATAAAATCGAGGTACGGCGTCAACCTGGATACGCTGGGATTGGGATCAACTGTAGGAGTGATGGTGGATGGAGACAATCACCTCCACGTCGTTGTGAACGGTCGGGACCAGGGCGTGGCTGCCACTAACATATCGCCCAGTGTCAGTCTTCCTCTGGTTGACCTCTACGGGGCTTGCGATCAGGTAAGAATGATGATTCATGTTCAAAATAGGGTAAAAAGGAAAAAAAAAAGTTCCATTCATGCAGCATGATTTGGTAAAAATATATATGAGTTGGTAATAAATATATATATTTTTAGGAAATTTCACGCTGATTCCGAATATACCATTTATTCCTATGTTTGGGATGGTATTTCACACCAAAAACCTCAAAAAACACATTTTTTTAGCGATTTTTGAAACTAAATTTTCAAAATTCGACCCCTTGGAGTACTCCAAAAATTCTGGCCAACGAACTCATCCTTATTTTTGATATTATTGACATTTTAATTTTTTTTTGATTTTTTATCCCGATCCCTCGGGCAGATATCGTCTGGTGTGACACACACATATATGTATATATATATAAATATATATAAAAAAATATATATACACATATGAAAACGTGTTAAATTCCAGTAATCGTTTTAGAATGGTCTGAAACGGATTTCCATGAAGAAAATTGTCAAAAATTTGCATTACAAAAATTTTGAAGCCATTGCAATAGCTTCTTTTTCTTCGAAAATTCGCTAAAATGGCCATTTGTAGGAGAATTAGTGAGAAGGGGAGGAGACATCGCATTCTGCTAAACTTCGAGCAAGTAATGACGTATTTTTTTCATCCTTTCTTCGCAAAAATAAATTCAAACTCAATTGTCTTGCTAATAAGCAGCTGTGATTGTTTACAGGTGTGCATAGTGACGGAGACCTCCCGCACGCCTCAAAGCCCTTGTGGGATTTCGGAACACGTTTGGTCAGACTGCCGAGAAAAAGGGAATTTGGAGATTCGAGAAAAACCGGGTACGCTGCGAACGAAATCGGACAAAATGAACGAAAACATACAGTGTTCGAGTCAGAGCTCTCCTACTACAGCCAGTGTGCCACCTCCAGCGTCCCTGATTTTGGAGGTCAGTTGAGTGCGTGGCATAAAGGTTGGTCAGTAATTTTAAAATAAGGCGTCAGGGGATGAACGAAAATTCACGAATAAGAAAATAAACTTTAATTTAAACAATTTAACTACGCACACGTTTACGTGATAGATGCGAGGGCGACACTAAAAAAAAACAACAAGGGGGCAGGAGGTTACCTTCACAGAAGGTTAAAATCCCGCCAGATTACGAACTCCAACAAGTAAGGCCATATATCATGAGCACTTTTTAGCTATTTTTCTATATTTTCTTAACCACGAATGGGAAGGGAAGAAGAGCACTTTTTCTCCAGGTCAACTTGTCCATAGCTGGATGGAGACACCCTGGCATGGCACCTGGGGAGATCTAGGTTCTCAGTAGAGTGTGTTCAAACTTTTCTAAAACTGCAAGAAAAATGCGGAACAGTGCCCTATTTACAGTGCCGGTATTTTTTATTCGTCAGTTCTTTAGTCTTGTTGAGTTGTTGAACAGTAAATGAGGGAATCACTTTTTGAAGATCCACGCTAACGTTGATTGTTGCCCTAACCTGACACGGTTGAAACTGCATCTGCCAGAATGCGCTGTATTTGGAGAATTCAGCACTTATACCTTATCAACATTCACGTCATTATTCTTCTTCTGTTGCTAGTTTTGGCCCAAAAATGGGGAAAACATGCAGGGAAAGTGAAATATGGCCTTCAGCATCTTATTGTAAACAAGGTTTTTACCACGTACATTATTTAGCTGGCCTCCTTGGACAACTCACTTCCAATCAGTTCAATCTCAGAATACGTATGAAGTTTTACAAGGAAGGTACTCTTAGAATGGTAAGGCCAAACCAACATGCATGGCATGTGTGGGAGGCCAAAAAGTAATCAGCATAAAACCTAAAGAGCCCTAAAGATTACCTGCGGACAGCTTAGCGTAACCTTAAGATTCCACCCCCCTGAGACATGAACAGATGGTTAGTATCAAAATTGATCTGTAACAACAGAAAGTCAGGTGCTCAAGTACTTGTATAATAGAATGTTATTGGTTATAGTCCTGTGTACAAGTAACATAAGGCACGACAACAAACGCAGCACTGGATGGAAACTGGGGGCTGGATGAGGTCATAAGTTTCTTTTTCAACTGGCCATAGGTAGACTGCGAGGAGTAGCCAATGGGATCAGTGAGAGGCTCAAACCCGTCAAGTTGATGATAGCAAAGGACAGAAGCAGAATCGAGGCTCCCTTTCAAACTCCTCTGGAGCTACACTTGTGCGTCAATGGGTATGGTGGGTCGAAAAAAATGTTGATCTGCGCTTTCATGGTCCAAGGCATCTCCCTCTGTGTATTTTAGGGTGGAAGACCCAACGTTCCAAGATACGTTATACCATTGTCTTACACCAACAACTACTTCATCAAAATCCAATGAGTATTCCCTCTTAATTTCCTACCTCAATAATTTAGAAATGAATAGAGAACAGGGTACTAAGAGCCTGCAACATTTCTTTCCTGTCCTGGAAGATCCGTCGAGAGAGAAAACTGACCAAGTTTGCGATGAGATTCGAAATCCGTGACATGGAATGATATAAAACGGCTAATTTAATTACTGTTTGGGTAACCACTTGAAAAGACTTTGGATAGCAGTCAAAGAGGGGGAAATAGCTTATAAAAATTGGCTATTTTCCCGAAGTTAATCTGAATTTGCGAGAACGCATAAGGGGGGGTTTGTGAGACACGGGAAGGTAGAAAAGAAGTGAAGGAGGCTACTTGGGTGGGGTGGTGATTCCATTGATAGCGCCACCAGGTTGCAGCACCTCTCCGGTCACTACAATTGAGGCTCAAACAGTGGGAAATGTGTCGATTTGGGTAAAGATTATCCATACTACCGGGTTGTTTTTAAAATGTTCGTCAATATCATCTGTTTATGGTCTGCAAAATTGGGCCTAAGATGCATAATGATTTCCCTTGTTTGAATAGGGAAGGTGCAATATTTATTTATGATAACGGGTTTAAGCCCAATTACAATTTGTTTCCGTAACTTCACGGTACTGTATTTAAGCTGTGCTGTTAAGATTGTAGAATACAACAACTGCTAATTAATTTGCCCTTTCCCAACATAGAGGAGGACAGCTGCAAATGAAAGCTTAGCGAAGTCTCCCACTACACCACGGCCCATAAGTTCCCCAGGCCCTCCACGAGAGAGCACCAGCGTTCCATCTCTCCCTCCAGTGTTGTCTTTGCCCCTGAAAAGAGGACAATGTTGCCATCTAGCGGCTTGTCTCCGGCTCAAAGCTTCCCTCGGCCTCCCAAGTAAGTATTCCTTTGCACTAAGATAGCTATTCCTAGCTGGGAAAAACGGCGTTGTGAGAAAACACGTCTCAGACTTTTCAGAGTAACCTTCTTCTACAAAAATTGATGTAGCAAGATGGATTTCGTTTCTATTTACTTGAAAGTTTGAGCCTAAGGATGGGATTTATAGACTATCCTCGAGTTTCAAGGAGACCTTGAGATGTTCTCCTCGAAATTTGGAATACGGATTTGGCTCAAAGAATCCCTGAAGACCTTCTCAAGGTCTCCTTGAAACTCGAGGACCGTCTATAAATCTCGCCCTAAATTGTGAATCAACTGTTAAGGAATCAAAAAACGCAATTTCTGGGAAAGGGGTGTTTGAGCTCAAACGCAAAACTCATGTTCAACAATTATGTTGCCATTGGTGCAGAGAGTTTCTGCAGATTTTAAGAAATATCCACAGTAGCATGATCGAGACCATGGTCTCGACAGACTACGATAAGCGAGGTTAGAAGTATAAGGGTGCCACAAAAGTTGCGTTACGAATTTATTCTAGGTTCTACTGTAGGTACATAAATATGAGGTGTAACAAGTATAAATATGTCCCATAAATGCGTTACGAAATGTTACGATAAGCGGGGTTAAAAGTATAAGGGTGTCACAAAAGTTGCGTGACAAATGTATTCTAGGTTCTACTGTTTGCACTTTGTAATGTTTTTGTCTGTCGACTCTCCATGTTTCCCGCGCAGAGTGCGAGGTCTTTGGATTTTTCTTAACTGTAAAAAAGTCTTAAGTGCCAATACAAGAACAAAATCGATGGATGCTAGGAGTTGTAATAGATTCTCGTTCTTGTTCCAGCTGGTTACTTCGGGAAGGAATCCATGTGTTTTTGTTCGGAATGTCTAAGCCCTACTTCAGATTCTTCTGGACGCAAAGCAATGGCATCTGGATGGGCATGTTTTCCATTGAGAAGGCGAAAAGAACCTCAAGGTATCCAATTTTATTCAAAAGGCCATATTACTCCAGCACTGTTTTAGCCTCATTTTATTATTCTCGACCATGAAGGTCATGAAATGCAGTTTTTCTGCTTTTTCCCTAGGTCAACTTGTCCACTCCCTCTCATAGAGCAGTGCTCACCCTGGCGGTGCACTTTTAAGCTCAATCTAATATAGTGCAAGAGAAAAGGTAACCCTTGGGAAGGTAACTTAGCACTGGTGTTAACTGCATCCACTTTCTCCGTATCCAGTGCCTGATTTGAAATGTGAGTTCATCAGTTCTGATGAGTTTTTGAACAGGAAATCGCTTTTTGAAAACGCTGGATGCTCCACGTTAACGTGGAAGCTTATCGTTAAATATACACAAGATGCATTTCCACCTGATATTGGCCCCTTTAATTGTAATCAGAGGAACTGGGTATCGCTATGAAACTATTTTAAAAGGAGTTTAATGTCATTGTTTGTTTTTTTCATCAGGAAGCGATGCAAACTGGGATGAAGCTTACCTGCATGCTGAGCCGGGTCAACTCAGGATGATTCTCGATGCAGGAAAATTATTGACTCCAGGTACTTAACTCCTCCTAGAAGATTTGTTTTCTACTTGATGTTCGTTATGTCGCGAAATTATTCGAGTGCGACTTGCTTGTGACATTATAGGAGAATTGAGTTTGGGAGGAGACTTCAGGAAGAGGGCAGACAGCAAGCTGGATGACACCGATTCGGCTCAATTGGTGATCACTCCGTTCCTTGGGGAGGCTTCCCAAGTTCAGAAGCATCCGTAAGTCCTTTCAATGCCATAAGGTATAAATACTCCTACCTAGGATTCATTACTATCCATGCAGGTGGCTTGGAAGGTAAAATTCTTCCTTCTTGAGACTCGGACGTTCTGGCATAGACTTTTTACACTCGAGGCCTCAATATATGTTTTAGTTCCTCAAGACAAACCACTCTTGTCCATGTAGGAAACAAATCTTTTTACCGAATCAAATTTCTATCAATCTCCTTATTTTTTTCGGCACGTCAGAGAAAAAACTAAATGAATCAAAATAATGGGGTGGATGCCCAGAACATATCCGATGCCAGTACAACGGAGGTTGGGTTGGGTGAGGGGGGGATGGGTGGACGAATGGTCCCTAGAAAGACCATTAGTTAAGGTACGAGCCAAGCAGAACGCGGGTGGTGGTACCACGGAGCACACCTGCTGAGAAGACGAACTCGAGTAACTTTGTGGCATTTTCCCTGCACCTCACCCACGAGAGAAATCATTAGTTGATGCATCCATTCATAGGCAAAAGCTAAAGTTCCTCCATCCTCCACTATCTCCGCCCTTTTAACCCACAGGTAGCCAGTGCTACCCCAGCGTTAGGAAAATTTCGCATGTGTTGAGGGAAATTTTCCGTTAAATCCTCCCCCAAGATGAACTAGGGAAGACATGGCAAGGAGTCTTACTGAAGACCTGTTAGGTTGGCACCAGTTGAAGGTCGTTAGTTGTCAAAGAGGGGGGAGATTTCACTCAAACTAATTTTCTCTCACATTGTTGGTTTAGACGATCCTAACCTGCTCTTTACCCTATTTCTAGGTTTATTGATCCCAAAACCAAAGAGCGCCATGTCGTCGCCACAGCATTTGAAGTCGTCGTGCGACCAGACTCGTACAAAGTCGCATCCGAGACAGAATGGGTCACCAAAGAGCGGAACGCCACCTGCCTCAACTCTCTTTTAATACGCCTAGAACCCGGTTAACTAAATCTACTTCAAGATTAACCTCTTCGTACAGGTTAACTAATTCTAGACCAATGTTAAACTCCTTGTACAAGTTAACCAATTCTACGGGCCAACCAAGGCTCAGGGCTCCGTGCAATCTACACATCGAAGTACCACTGAATCTCCCAGGTTCAACATTCAATTTGTGGATCATTAATTAATTTTTGTCCACTTAAAAATTATTTTAGAACGACTACGTCTGAAAGACTTTCTACTAAGTACCATTAATTAAGTGAAACTAACAAATTTATCATTGCCATCCATATTAAACTGAGTTTAATTTTCGGAGAAATTACCGCTTCTCAAGTAGCTTTTCAATGGTAGTCAAAACCACCACTACTTATATAGAGCTTAGTTGGGGTTAGAAGCTATATGTAGAAGCTATCTTCGCTCCTTAATCAATATTGTCCTACGCTTCAACATGGAGGATAGGTTGGGGAGAATTAACATATTGTTACAAACGAACTGATTGTGGCTAGCTGAAATGTAGGTGTTTTCAATAGTCCGATAACATAGAAGTTTCGATGGTTGCAACAATAATTGTTTTCATTATTGTAGTAGGCTTCGTGTGTATCTTGTTTATTCCATTCTACAAATTTGGTTTCAAAGCCAGTTTGTGTGGATACAGAATGATGAGGTACAGCACAGGGAGGAGTTGTGATGGTTTTTTTGCACCTGCAGTGGCTGTTGCAAGCTGAGGTTTTTGGATCGGTTGCTGTACCTATTCTGTATTGAATATTGCTTTGCGCCAGTCTCACTATCCTTCGATGCCTCTTAGTGCTGAGGTCCTAGTTCCCTAATTATCGTTTGATAGTGCACTGATATTAACAACTACCGGGTGTCAGTTTCTGAGGCTCAAAACCCAAGAGCCTCACACTCCTGGGACTTGAACCCCGGACTTCTGCACTAAAATAGAACGCTCTACGAATTGAGCTATCCTGACACATGTTTCAGTAGTACTGGATTTTCCAAGGACAAAATGGGATTCTGGAAGGGGGGGGGGGGGGGGGGGGGGATAATTAACGTATGGCTTTTGATGAAAAATTATGCCTTGATGAAGGTTGTGTATAGGTGATAATGATGTCGTATAGGGGGTTCCCAACTTGCAATCTCAGGCTCACATTGCAAATGCAGCGGGTCCCCAATGTTTAGTTGGTTGTTCAGAATGTCAGGACTGGTGAGGCGATTCCAAGCCAGCGATGTCCTCAGTAGGATTTGAGTCACATCCTGCGTGAAGTCCTCTTGAATGAGACGGTCTTCCAGCGAGGGGGAGGCTTGAAGTTGTGCAGGCTTCCGCTTCTGATGACCCGGGGGTGTCCAGCCAGTAATGTTTGCCTTTTTCACTGCAACGTCTATGGTGGGGCGCAGAATACCTGGGTTATTGTTTTGGATGAACGCAGCTTAGGTTGTTAAATTTTCTTGGTTGTTGTAAGTGAGCAAATAAATCGCGTTAAATTCACACACATGACGAACAATATGGTGGTTTGTTAATTAAATCGTACAGTAGGGATCAGAGGTGGAAGAGCTGGTACGTCAAAGACGAGGGCATCCTACTCTCTCGAGATCTCCGGCTGCACTCTTACTGTAAAGCGATTCACCCCACTGAGTAATGGGGCTGGTTCCCTCCTTCTCCGCATGACCATCTCAGGATTATATCTTCAGTCGATTTCCTCAGAATCATGTAACACTGAAGGGCATTGTGGCAGCTTGGAGAGTTGCTTACAGATTCCTCCCTGGTCATTACCTCTTCCCTGACTTGTTGCTCCTCAATAATAATTTTCATATCAGCCATATCTTGTCCTCTCCCATGCAATCACACAAATATTCGAGACAGCGTGCAATTCCTCATTAGAATAGTTGTTTCATTTTAATCATCCACAGAGCCTCTTTTGGCAGTAAAGAACTACTGAATACGTGTCCCACAACATAATATTATCTAGACAGCAGTGGCCAGTCTTATTCGACCCAGAATTTGATTGACAAAATCTTCTTTGAGTGCCGCTTTAGGGTTTCTTACAGGTAGTGAAATACCTACTTGTAAGAAGGAGTGTTTCCTTTTTAGAGAAATCATCAACTCCCAACCTCTTAAAATGCCACATCACACAAGCTTTTTTCTCCACTTTTTTTTGAAATGGGAGAAGGGCATCTTTTCAGCGTTTTCCCAAGGTGACAGGCAGATTTAGAATAGGTATAATGAACGCCATTTTGTGCAAAAAAAGCCTAGAAGACAATGGCTCTCAAAGGTCAAACTTGAAGTGACGTTAGTGTTCTGAAGATTTCAGCTTTTATTCCTCTTCAACTTCACGTTCTTATTCTTGTTCGGTTGCTAGTTTTTAGCTTAACATTGAGGAAAAAACACAAAAACACACACAAAAAACTGAAAACTCAGAGATTTTTCTTGGCTTTGCCCCGCAATTTTGGGCTCCAAACTAGCAAGATGAATAAGAACATGAAGTTGAAGATGATTAAAAGCTGAAATCTTGCAAACTCCAACGACATTTCAAGTTTGAGGGTTCAAGGGTTAATTAGTTTGTTTCTTGCACAGAAAAATTAAACGTGTTCTAAGTCTGCCGGTGAGCTTATAAATGATCTGCCAGGATGTCCACTGCGCTATGGAGGCATGGAGAAGTTGACCTTTGGAAAAAGTGACCTTATTCCTCTTCATGTTTGGGAATAAGAAAAAGCTTAAAATACCGGGAAAACGCTCGTGTAATGTGGCCTTCAGACATGAGGTGGATTCAGTGCAAAATTTCAAATCAGTTGGTAACCAATAGCTTCCCATTTTACCCTACTGTTAAAGCGCTTTGTAAGAAGATGCGTCGTAACAACCATTCCATCATCATTGGCTCACTGAGAGGTGGCGCCACTGCCGTTACGCAAAAGACCTTGCTTATTAAAGGAGTAAACAAGATACACAAAATCCCCGTATGGTCCCAATACGACATTGTGTGTAGATGTAAGAGATTCTACACTTGGCAGAAAGTCAAGTGTGAATCTCAAGGAGTGAGAAAAAGTCTCAGGAGCAATATAACTCATAGCTCTGGTTGTGACAGTAAAACGTACTACTTTGATGATCTAGTTTTTTTTTTTTTTTTACAATTTTTGTATCACTCGTAGCGGTGCACTAGAAAAATATTGACGTCTCCACTTTTCTTCCATTAGTCGATTTATTAGAGACGATATAGTCAATTTTAAGAAGATAAGTACCTAATTTTCGTTCCTGACAGTAATTATTTTCCCTACGTAATAAAATAGAAATTAACGAATTACTAAATATCTGATTCCAATGTCAAAGATTGTTGTGCAAAAGATCAAGAATGTTCCTAGCGTTGCACATACGATTTTATTTTGTTTCTTAAATTATGATTTTTTTACTTATATCGCATAAACATTTGACGAAGGACTTTGTGTGTCGAGGGTTTTGTGCGAAAGTAACGTGACTGGTTTATCGGTGGTGAATGGATAGAGATGTGCACTTAATGTGTTTTGAGACCCCTAATTATGCGGATTTATCGTACCGAATTATGCGGCTGAAATGAGCTTGATGCTGCAAAAATGCA
>JAEMON010000014.1:13695185-13710794 GCA_030264115.1 Lygus lineolaris | reverse complement strand
TATCGCATCTCGCATCAGTGGTATCGTATTGTATCAAAAACTTCTAGGAACTCTCTGAACAATAGAATTAAACTCCATTTTCTCACACCGATGTTTTTTTGGGGTGGTGGCGACACATTAGTGATCAACTTTGTAATTGGGCTCTGCCCGTATAATAATTAATTAATAAATGAACAAAATATACTTATTTATGAGACTCACTGGGGAAGGGCAGGGAGACGTGCTGGCGCTCGAAATGGACTTTTCGTTGTCGTCCGGCAGCTCGACTGAGCTCATCCGCATGTTCCGAGCAGACAGGAGTCGTCTCGAATGAACCGGACTCGAGGGAGCTGCCAATCAATCGAAAACCAAATCATACTCATATTACGAACATTATGATTGTGAAAAGGGGAAAGGACCACTTTTTGGTGTTATCAGCACACTATAATACACACCCTGCGCGCCGTTCGCTCTCCACGAGGGGTTGAAGAAAAAAGTTCCAGTCATGTAGTATGACTTAATGAGCGAATGTTCAAAGAATAATTTGTATTGGGTGGGTTATTATACGAAATTTTGCTCTGATTCTAAACGGACCACACGTTCCTATGTTTGAGTTGGTAATTTTCATCAGAGAGCGATTTTTGATCTTAAATTTCGAAAATTTGACCCATGAGATTATGTATTTACTCCAAAACTTCTCATCAACGAACTCGACTTTTCTCTCGATATTATTGATTTTTTAGTAATTTCTATTGATATTAGGGTCAGATTTCATCTGGAGTGCACATCAATATTGTATTGCTTGTGGGTAGCCATTATGGTTATACTTTGTGGGTTGAGGGTGGAAGAGTTCTCGGCTGGCTTCCGGTTTGTAAATATATAAATATATATTTTCTTCATAACCAAATATTCATTTAATCCAACATGTTTCGCAACTTATTTGTTGCCTCTTCAGGGATTTAGGGTGCTTGACTGTGCAAGCTTGTCCGCTTTATAATTTTCGCGACATTACATATAATATGAAAGCTTTGGGCATAGGTAGCTTACATGCTCTGCAGAGGAGGTGAAGTGGTGTAAAATCATTTAAAATCGGATTCATTTTTCATGTAAAAACGGTGAATTTGGGAGACGAAACTATTACATTTGTGAGTTGAGAATCTTACATGAAGAGTTCCATTCATGCAGCATGAGTTGGTGAGCGAATTTTCAAAGAATCATTTTAACCGATTTTGTGGGTGATTCTTATAGGAAATTTCACGCTGATTCCGAATATAACATAATTATGTTCCTATGTTAAGGATGGTATTTCACACCGAAAACCTCAAAAAACACGTTTTTTAGCGATGTTTGAAACTCAATTTTCAAAATTTTACCCCTTGGAGTACCTACTCCAAAAATTCAGGGCAACGAACTCATCCTTACTTTTGATGTTATTGACATTTTAATTTTTTTTTTTGGATTTTTTATCTCGATCCCTTGGGCAGATATCGTCTGGAGTGACACACACACACACACACACACATAAGTATATATGTATATATATAATATATATCTATATAAAATATTGTCAAACTGTAATTGTCAAAAATTTGCATTACCAAAATTTTGAAGCCATTGCAATAGCTTTATTTTCTTCGAAAATTCGCTAAAATGAACCCAATTTTAAATGATTTTACACCACTTCACCCATGCTCCAACCCGCCAGCCTTTCTACACTTTTCAATCAAGAAATTTCCAGAAAGTTGTCATATTTTATATTTTTTTTTAAAATGTAAAATTTCAGTTTTTACATTTCATTTCTTAAAGCCGAATCCGTAATCCCAAATTTCGAGGAGACTATCTCAAGGTCTCCTTGAAACTCGAGGACCGTCGTCTATAAATCCCGCCCTGACTTTGAGATCCATTTCCTATGAGAACTAGAGAGGAGTCTATGAAAACGTTGTATATTTCTACTTTGTAACTCGTTTGTAACGTTTTCATTGACTCCGGTTTCTTCTCATCACTGAGATCGGTCATTTGAGTAAATAATATGTACAATATAACCATGAACATCGTTCATTCATCTTTGTTGGGTGGATGAATATTGCCAGACTTAGTACTCTAACAAAAATGGTGATCTTCAGGTGCTTCTCACCAAAAATATAACAATATGAAAAAATTTAACATGATCACATTCACACTACGTCACAGAGGTAACTTGTTCTATGAAACTGCCAACTAAATCCACTCTACGTCGATCCATGTACGTATTTAAATGAACGCCTAATAAACACTATGAAAGCGGAATGTAAGCCTATTTGTTCAAAAAATACCGACTAAACACAATGAGAGGCAGCCTAAATTCACACGATTTCGCCAGCGTTTTCTTAATTCCCTGCAAAATAAAAATTCTAAACGCAACGGCTCTACTGCGCTTCCCATTCGCCACTACATGAAAATCAAGTAGCAGCCAGCCAGAATTCGAAAGAGAAAATAATAATCGCTAATGAAATTACGGCACTACGGTTTTTCTATGAAATCTACACACTCACATGGGGCAGTTTAATGTAGCTGTAGACGACGAGTTATTGAGAAATTCAAGGATCTCTTCGGAGTTATTGGAGAAGTTTTGAATAGTTAGGAGTTACAATGAGGGTTCGGTATTTTTCAGTCAAAAACAGATTGGGATCAAAATATAGGTACCTTCCTACCTAATTTACTAGCTTTTTACTGGGACCTAACCTAATAAATTTACCATTAAATAAAATAAGTATACCTACTGAGAATAACTATCCCTGTATTCCACAGTGTACCAAAATACCATTCTGACTGAGTTTCGGAAAAAAAGTAAAAACTATTTGTGGGGAGCTGGAAGAGACACGTGGAGCTACACGTGCCTCCCCTCTCCCCACCAAGTGGATGAGGTGGCCTGGTAGGGGATCATACCCCACCCTACCGGGTATGTATCCTGGGGTAGAAATTCGGGCCAAGAGCCCTAATAAAACATTTCACTTGTATCTCAACTTGACTTATCATTGATTACTCCAGCACTCCATCACATTGGTCACCTAGACGTGAAGAAAGCTACAGAGAGCATCATCAGATAAGTGCCCTGAACACATCGCCGGTGAAGAAAACCTCTTGGGAAACTCTGGGGAAATCGAAGAAAACCACCAGGAACAAACATCGGAAAATCTGGAAACCTGTCTCCCTTTGGATTCTACCGACGAGAAGAACAGCAGAGTCAGCTGAAACACTTCAGAAAACCTCCAGGAAAAGCACATTATAAGAACATTGCCGATCCTGTCTTCGAAGTTCCAGTCACATTATTACCGCACTCATCACACTATCTAAATCTACTAGAGAAGGACTGACCTTTTCTACGGATGTGAAACCTGCAAAGTCACTCAAGAAATCACCAAACGTTTACAAGTCTTCGTAAACAGATATATAATTTGGTGACATGAGACAGTAAGGAACGGGGATCTTTGGGCAGAAAACAGTCAAGACCCGATCGCAAATGGAGTTCTCCGTAGGAAATGGAGATGGATCGGTCACACCCTTAGGAAAACCGATGACATCGAGAAAGTTGCACTGGACTGGAACCCCCAAGCCAGGCCAGGACGACCCAAGCACAAATGGAGAAGATCAATCCAGAAGGAAACGGAAAGCGCTAGGAAGACATGGGGAGAAGTTAAGATTATTTAGGCACCTATTAATGGAATTTCACATAAAATCAAGACTTGTAAAAAATCAATCCCTTACAAGAGAGGAGAAACCGATTTTGGTATTGTTGCTTGATGGCTTTGAGGGCGGAATTCATAGTCATGACCAAAGTGAAGATATTACTTGACTTCCGAAAGTAAAGAAATATCTCAAGGAAATGCATAGTCTGATTCCGTATTCATAGTTTTCCACTTTGAGAAGTCACAAAACATCTTTACTTGAGTCAAGATTTTTCTCACACGTTTCTAGATGAAGTTGGCATCTCTAGCATGTAGGTAACCATTCAGAAGGTTAAAGAAAGTGATAGTTTTCTTCTGAAGCGCGATGTCAACGCTTCGAGCGGCTGTTTCGCTGGAGTTATGCAGTAATGATGACATCAGAACTATTTTGCAAACTTCCCGTTTTTTTCAGCTATTTTCCAGCTTAACCAGGCTGGTTTTTTCAACCTAAAAACTCGGTCATAGAGGGTTTTTGAGGGCGCTGAATTCGAATTTGAGGGCAAAAATACGAATTTCCGACCCATGCGCACACTCTATTGGCACAAGATAGCAATTCAAGTAAGTACTACATTAACGAAGAACATTTTGAACAATAACTAAGGGCCCGAAAATGAGTTTTCTCCTGTCAGAATTGTAATTTGATCCACTATGCGTTATAAGGAACAGTTGGTACTGACTACCCAGCTAGTGGCTAAGTTAAATTTAATAATATATAACCATACATTTAGGCGCATGGATAAGTTATTGAAGCAGATAGTACGGGTTAAAGTTTCGCTAACCAAGCGCTTTTATAGAAGTATTTTCTCAAAGTACATACTATGATTATTTTTGAATATGATTGCTGAAACAAGAAACATGCCTAGATGGTTATTAATGTTAATTAATATTTAAATGTTAAAATTACAACAAACCTTTGTGCCACAGTCAAAGACTTCTTTATAATCCAAACTCCATAGTCTACCTACATTTAAACTGAGCTAGATAGGTAAAACTATTCGGTACAGTAAAATGGTTTGGAACTACCTACTACCTCTAAAATCACGAAACGTTTGATAAGACCACACGATCTATGGGGGTTATCAGCTAAAAACAAATAAAGGGGTACGTAAGACTTTTGGTTTTAAAATTTCGTTTCTAAAAACTTCTCACTCATTACTTGACCAATGTCCTGGGGTTATCCTCACGTGCTTGTTTCGTGGCATAGGAGCTGAAAATCACATATCACACATTAAACTTAGAGCTGGAGTGTGTGATACCGTGGATTTTGCAATTATCTATAAATGTTGTAGAATATTTATGATTCAGAGCTTATTAATTAATGAATGAATTCGGCATGAATACTTTTTTAAATATCCTTTAATTTGGTCTCGTATTGGTTCATTGTGTTTGTGTTGTGTTGGTTGTGTTTGTGTTTGGTTCGATGGTTGGAATTTGGTCGGGTTGTGTTTGGTTCGGTCTATGATTCAGAGCTTATTAATTAATTAATTCGGCATGGATATTTTTTAAAAATATCCTTTAATTTGGTCTCGTATTGGTTCATTGTGTTTGTGTTGTGTTGGTTGTGTTTTGTTGTAGTGTCTGTGTTTGGTTCGTTAGTTGGGGTGTGGTTGGGTTTGGTACGGTCTATGATTCAGAGCTTATTGAACAAATTCGGCATGGATATGTTTTTTAAATATCCTTTACCTAATTTGGTCTTGTATTGGTTCATTGTGTTTGGTTGTTGTATTTGTGTTTGGTTCGTTGTGTTTGGCTTGTTGTGTTGTTGTTTGGTTGTTGTGTGTTTGTGGTTTGTGTTGTTTGGGGTTTGCTGTGTTTGTGTTTGTTGGTTGTTGTGTTTGTGTTCATTGAGTTGTATTGGTTCATTGTGTTTGTTCGTTCATCGTATTTTGTTATTCGTTTGGGAATGCGGCCCAATGAATGTCATTTATTATCGATTCAGCTTATTGGTATTTTCAGTCTATTCCTTTAACTAAGCAACGTAAACCTCAAGTAACGCCAATCCCGTATTGATACGTCAAATTACCGGAATCCCACGGTGAAAGTTAGCATCCACTGGATGCTCGCCCTAGCAGTTGGATAAGAAGTAACGTTTACGTATGACTTATAACAATGTTCACATACCAGCAAACAGCCTCAACTGCTAGAATGTTAAAACCCTCCACGACTACAAGTTACGTAGCTATTACACTAATAACCAACTTCTTGAGGTTCATGCCTTCATACCGCTGGTAAGATCGTTACCTACTCTCAAGTAATCGAATATTGATCTCAGTGTCAGAGTTGACTTCATGAATAATTTCCACCACGAAGTTAGAAACTTTTCCCTGAAAGGATCAAAACTGATTAATGTATAGCTAAGGAAGAACAAACACCGAAGTTGGGTCCAACCAACGACCTTAATACCGAAATAAGGGAAAAGTCCAGACCATCGGTCCATTGAAGAGGTTATTTTTATATCCAGGTATCCATTGTATCATGAATATCGCTTCGTTATAGTTAGTGTAAAACTCAATTTCTTTGTTGAATACCTAGATTTTACATAAATCTCCATTTTCCAAGGGCGGGTTTCAGGGGTGAATTTTCTAAGGCTAGCCCTCATATTTCTTAGGAAAGGATTTCCCTTGAGGCACGATGTTGGGGAAAAAACACATCACATTTGTGTTCAAAACAACTAATTTTTGGTCTCAAATTGTGTGGTATGAACACGACTGACGAGTCTATCAGTTTCGTTAGGTACCTAAGTAAGGTCAAAATATGTGCCTAATCGTAAAAACATGGGTGTTTTACACTTTACGCGGAATTATGAGCACCAAAACTGATTGACTCGTCAGTCATGTTCATAACACACAAGATCAAGAACGTTTCTAGGGGCGTACCTGCGCGCTAAAGTGAGCAGACTGTGTCACGTGACTGAAAATGTCTTATTTTGAGCTCAATGAGCGTTACCCGTGGGTCTGTTAAAGGCGGCATTTTTCCCTGAAATCGTTTTTTTTTTGGTAACTGGTGCACAAATCAAATTGTTCGCAAAATATTCGAATAGTTGGAACAGACCTTGAGTCAAACTGTTGAAACTGCCAGACTCATAGTACTTTCTTGCTGCTAAGTTTCTTGCTTTACTCGCGTTTTCCGTGCTTTTTTTCGTCCAGCAGTATTTTTTATTACGCCAACGTTATATATTACGTTATATTACAATTTTTGCTGGTATCAAGAGCCCCGTACTCAAGACCAAGCTAACACATTTTGGGCTCACAGTACTGTTATTTAGATACCTACAAGAGGTCTGGTTGGTTTAGTAGTTGGTACCTACATTTCTCATAGGTAGTTTATAGATGGCCATCGATACCGTATTTTTGACATTTTATGTCTTTACTATGGCACATAACTCAGAAAGTGTGACGAAGAAAGCGTTATGAAAAATTTCTAATGATTTTCACGTACAACCGATTCGTTGCTACGGAACTTTAACTTCGCCAGTTATCATCGTACAAAAATCGTTCACCACTCGTTAGATAGCTCTCGATTTACCTAACCATATTACGTTAACCACTGTGGAGTGCGTGGCCGACAAGCTGCGGTGAGCGTGATTGTTTTTATGTCTTTGCTTTGGCACATTAAAATAAAAAACTGTCACGAAAAAGCGTTACCTACTAAAATACATGAAATGTCTCGTATGCAAGATGTCAAAAATGGAGCTCCCAGATCAGCTGAGTCGAAAATGGAGCTCGCAGATCAGCTGAGTCGAAAATGGAGCTCCCAGATTTCGAGTTTTAAAGCAATGCTCGTTTTCGTTGACTATACACCGGAACAATTTGGAAATATGACATTCGAAACGTGAGTGTGTTCCACCTTAAAAACCTTTTTTTTTTTTTTACTGTTTCCATAAAATTTTTTATTTTTTAATAACAATTTATTATTGGGTAATAACAATTACCTTAAAAACCTTAGTTAACCTTCTCAGTGCTATGCTGTTTCGCTTCGAGGCGATATCAGAAATTTCGTTTTCTCAAAAACCTCTCACTTATTGATGGTGTTTTTGTTATTAACAACGTAGATCGAGTTTCGTATTATTGTTATAAATTTCACTCCTGTTTCATTTATGTAAGGTGCCTAAGGTGTGCATCTGATGGTTTCTACCAATCTACATAATGGTAAACACATCTACCTGCATGTACCTGGTAGGTACATGAATGAAAAGAGGTTTTTAAAAATGAAATCAAACTAGAAAAATCTAATCTACGCTTATTTTGGTTAGGTAGGTACTAGATACCTATCAACTGCTATTGCCTTGATAAAATTCGCAACCTACTCAAAGAATAAAACGTTTACTTCCACAGTAAAATCTACATTTTTAAATCAAATCATACAAAATTGTAAAATCTACCTCTATTGTTTTAGAGTTTTGAGCATTAGGCTACCTATCTAGTCATTCAAAAATTGTAAAATCTACCAGAAGAGAATCGTAGTGAATTTTTACCTTGTTTGGCTGCCTCCATTTTGAAAAGTCAAGATGTATTCAAGTCCACGAGCGTATATATTTGATTTAGATACCCCAAAATCAACGTTGTTGGTTTTCGTGGGACAAGGGCTCTAACTACAGAGATGATGTGGTTTGTTTGGTTGATTGTTACATAGATGAAGGTATAGATGGGAAAAGGCTTGAGTTTTCAAGGGTCATCAATAGTTTCGTTGTAAAATGGAAGTTCATGAAAATCCCAACAAAACCAAACTAAAATCTAGGTAAGCAATGACAATATAGATCAATATATCTTATCTGATAAGACATTACCTACACGAGAGTACAGTACGATGGGGAAACGTAAGGCAACGTCGCCTTCTACCTGATAATAGAGGAGTCTACTGTAATTCGTATTTCGAATAGGCCGATCGATCTATTAATCCGGTTTTGAATCTGGAAATTGATTTGGATTCTGCTAGAAAACCTCTGTGTCATGGATACCGGACATTTCGAAAAATGCTCAAATTTGAGCAAAAAATATTTGCACACCACTGAAGAAAATTAAAAAAAAAAAAAAAAAAATCGAAACTGAACGTACAAACCTAAGTTTGGTAATACCATTCACAGAAAGCGTTGCAAAATGAAAATCGGTCCACCCGTTCCTGAGAAAAACGGGAATTAACTTTCGTTCATTTTGAAGCGCGACGTGGTGGCAGCTTTTGGAACTAAACGCAGTACATTTCGCCTTAATATGACGATTTGAACATTTACGTTATGATGTTGAACAACGGACATAATGATGTTGCTGAATTGCAGCGGTGGAAGGAATTGAGGTAGTGTTCCAGGAGAAACTTATATCATTCGGGGATTGTTTGTAGGACATAACAGGATGTCTCGGAGATGTACAATTATACTAAGAAGGGTGGTTAAGTTTTGACAAAATTATCCAGCTTAGGAATTAGTAGGTACTTAAATGAATTTCAGGCTTTGATTGTAAACTTGAACCAGTAAATAAACCTGAACATTTTTAAATAATACGCCACGGAGACAGTGGCGGAACTAGCGGTGGTGCAGAGGGTGCCATCACCAAGGAGGGCCCCGGTCAAAAACAAAAATTTTGGAGAAAATCATTTTGTGTTTTGTTTTGGGTTTATAATGAGTAACGTTATAATGGTAACGTATAATGGAAAAACGTCTGTCAAGGTGGATGGGCAGTATAGCTTCCTCACTTTTGTAAAATCCACGTATAGAACCAGGCAGTGAAAATGTCAGCGAATTTGGAAGAATAGTTCCGGAGTATGCCTATGAAAATAAATTTCAAGTTCGTGCATGCGTTGTAGTCACTCATCCAACTATGGCGAAATTCATAGGTGATTGTCGTGGAGTCAGCCCTGAACTACCCGTCGAATTTGAGAGAAAATTGGTCCATTAGGAACTGAGAAATCATAGTTTCAAGAAATTTACGTTAGCGCATGCGCACACTCTACTAATGGTCCGATGGCTATGAAATTAATAGGGAACTATCTAGGGGCTACCTTGGACAATCTCTGAAAATTTCAACGAGTAGATCTGGAGTTATGGCTATGAAACACGTTTCAAAATTGCGCATGCGCAGTAGTTATTAATTACAATCGTGTTGAAATTCAAAGGTAATTGTCAATCTCCAACTATCCTCCAAAATTGTGCGAAATCGGTCCATTAGGAACAGAGAAATCGTAGTTTCAGGAAATTCACGTTTGTGCATGCGCACACGCTACTAGTGGTCTGATGGCGATGACGAAATTCAAATGGGACCCTCTAGTGCCCAGCCCGCGAACTTTTATGGAATGTTCGGGTTCGAGTTTGAGAAAAGGAGTTCGGGTTCGAGTTCAAATATTTTGGAATAAGCAGTTCGGGTTCGGTTTGAGTTCAGTTCGAAAGTTCGTGAGTTCGAATGCACCCCTAGTTCTGCCACTGAGCAGAGAAGAGAAGAAGCCTTGTCAAATTAGTGTAGTTTCACCAGATCGAGAACGAGGGAGCAGCTCGACGTTGAACATTTGCTCACCAGAGTGCATACGTACCCCTCTTGAACAGATGTCAAATTGAGCGTGATTTGACATCTGTTCAAGAAGGGTACCTATGCACTCTGGTGAGCAAATGTATTGTTCAACTTCGAGCTGCTCCGACATTCTCAATCTGGTGAAACTACACTAATTTGACAAGGCTTTTCTGGCTGGAAGGCGGTACGCAGTGAAAAGCCTTGTCAAATTAGTGTAGTTTCACCAAATCGAGAACGATGGAGCAGCTCGAAGTTGAACATTTGCTCTCCAGAGTGCATTTGCCCCCGAAAAAGAAGGGTTTTCTTCAAAGTATGCCATGTCCTCCACTACTTAGTAAGGATACAGGAAATATGAGGAAGATGAAAAGGATGAAGGATAGAGGTTATGGGCCTACCCCAAAGACCATCTCCATTACTTACATTGCAATCTGGACGATGACGAGTGTGACGATGCGTGTGACGACCCTTGCGCAGAATGTGGGCCGACGCCGGCGCCAGGGCGGCGCCGCTGCGTGTGCTCTGTTGATTCGGGCGAGTCCAAACTCAGCGATTTCATCCTCAAATTCAGCTTCTGCCTTCGCGGACTGTGAGGGGCTATAGCAGCAAAAAATAGGATAGCGAAATCCTTCCTCCAAAAACTGCGTAGTTTGTTTTTTTAACAAATTTATTCGTGTTAATTTTTCGAAGGAAGAAAACCACTGTTCAGCACTTTACTTTCAAAATAGCAAGATATTGAACACAAAACCTAGAGAATAGCAACAAAAACAAGCTAAGATAGAAAGATTGAAGCCACATAACCAACTTTATTTTGAATATAAAAATTATAGGTAACATTCAATTTTATCTGAACTTATGAGGAGCCCCACATGAATAGATTTATTAACTAGTACCTACGCTTTCAATTACTTTTCCTTGTGACTCTGATAGGTATTATCGGAACAAATATCTGGGGGGTTGAATAATTTGATTTTCAAAAATACGATTAAAAATTTAATAATGAAAAAAATTGAATTTCGACCGCTGAGAACCAGCATGATATTACTCAAAATCCCTAACTTTTCAGGAAAGGGGAAAAAACTGATTCCCTGACTACTTATAACGAAACATTTAAATTTTTACATTTAAATTTTTTCTTGTCTAACTGATGATCCTGAGTTAGACCACAAAAAATTTAAAAAGTAAATTTTTCGTTATATAAGTAGTCAGGGAATCAGTTTTTTTTCCTCTCCTGAAAAGTTAGGGATATTGAGTTATGTCATGCTGGTTCTTAGCCGTCGATTTGTTGCTTTCAAAATGGATACTTCAATCTCCCCACGACTAATAGTTAATTTCGATACCGATTCAGCTTACAAGGAAACACAACACACACAAAGCTAGGCGCAGGCATACAACTCAGCTACTAACAAGTAGGAAAACTACCATGCAAACGGTGCTACTACAGCCTACGTGCGATCTAAAATGGGGTTTAGCAGGAATATCTCTCATATTTATTCAAATTAATAATTATTAGGTGATATATTGTACACCTTAAACTTGTAATATAATTAGGTATATAATACAAAAGATGAATAGGTACCACTACTGAACATTAATATACATAGTTTTCTACTTGAATATTAGGTAATAGGTATACCGGTTTTCTGAACTAAAAATGAGAGAAAGACAGCTAATCACGATAATTTTTTTTTTTTTGGCTAATACTACGTTCATTAAATTTGGCCAATGGATGATTCGAACCATCACAATTTTGAAGGAGGGAAATTGAGTTTTTCAAGACTACAAAGACGTAAGTGGTTTTCCACAAGGTGAACCATGCGACATAACCCCATATTTATTTAGAAAGCCTGCTCAAAAAGAATTCCAAAATGGTGACTCACCATGATTTTTTTTTTACGTGAGTAGATCTCGAATCCAAATTCGAAAAAAATATCAAAAATATATCATTTATTTGAAGAAATCACGACGAGTTATAATTTGAAATTTTCTTGAATCGGATTTCCAAAGAAAAAAGGGGACGCCTCATGGTACACGCTGCGTATTTTGTTCGTCCAAAGTATTTTATTTTCTTCAAATTTGAGTTGTTTTGTTACCAGTATTGACTGACGGTCCCACCCATCCGTCGCAAGGGCTGTACATTGCACCTGAGAGCCAAGAAAAAAAGTTTAAACATGCGAAAAAATGTAGAACCTACTGTTAAAGTATTTCGAAGGAAGAAAGGAACGGAAAGAGTAGTCGGTAAAAAAAATTGACAGAAATCCGGTAAAAAGGAAGTAAGTAGGGATTGAAAACCAAATCGAGAGAAACAGAATCCTCAATCGAGAGAATACTTATTTGAATAAAATGGTTATTTAAGATAACGAATGAAAATTCGTTATTCGAAGTTGCCAATAACGAATAAATTCGGATATATAATAATTATTCGTGATTAGAAAATGTCGAAGAACGAATAAATATTCGCTATTCGTCATCTTCAAATAACGAATAATTTTGAATTTATTCGTTATTTGTACCTACCCTATTGTACAGGTGAATAGAGGTTTTTTTTTAGTTGGTTATACTTAGAACCATTTCAGGTAGTGTTATGATTTTGAAATCGTGAGTTCTAAATGAGTGATTAAATCACTTTCAATTTACAATAATTAGTAGTACAGAGAATAGAATACCCGGGTTAGTCATAGAGAGACTGAGAATTCCAGACTCTAGACAAGGTGTTCTAGATTTAATGGTCAGAAATCCGCTTTTTAAACTTCAATCTTTTACTAGTACAACTCGTGAAGTTTGGTCAGTCCAAGTTAAACCTATTGACCTAACTTAATACCGTGGCACTCCTACAACATCTGTTAAGTCGGTAAGTAGTTCCTTTCCAGTTAAAACGCAAACACAAAACAATCAAAATCGAATTTGAAATAATGGAAATAAGTAAAACACACGAACATAAACAAAACAATCAAAACCAAATTCGAAATAAAGAAAATGCTTACCTCGATTATCTACCAATATAATTTCATCCAATTTCTACAATCAAGACTAGGGAACGATTCAGTCCCTAAAAATGTCAAAAAAATGAAAAAAACAAAAAGGAAAGTTTAAAAAAATTTATTATTTTTTTGGGAGGTAAAATTTGTATAAACAAAAATTCAATAATGATAACGTAACAAAGGAAATTATCTTACGGATAACAACGTTTCTTCCAGGTGCACTAGACTTAAGTACAGAGGCCTTAATCCTACCTGGTAGTTTTGTACATACGATTTTAGGCTAATTAGATTGAGCTTTTTCTAGTTTGTACTTAGAAAGTTGTACTTCCAGTTTGTACGTAGATTTTCTCATTCTTTGGGGTGCAATAAATTTGATTTTTTTTTCTTCAACATAACAATCCGATTACATTCGGGGAGTAGCACTACGCGTTCAATAAAATAAGGATGGATTTCTCCTTGTCTATTTTCGTCATTTCAGTTATAGGTTACTTCTATTATCACAAACCAAACTAATCGATGGTTTTTATGAATCTGCTAAATCAAAAATTTAAAATTTTTGCAACGTAGGTACCTACCTACCTATAATTTGTATTTATTAAGATAAGGCAATATTGGCTCTTTAAAAGTTCTCAAACATTTTGAAGTCTATTTTTACCTGTACCGGATTGAATTTATTTTATTTATTCTTTGTTTTTATATTACTCATTTTTTTCTTTATTCTTTATACCTACACTCATTCCTAGATCATACGTCACAAAAATTAACAGTTTCTCAGTTTTGACATATTTTGGCAGTAGATACCTATGTGCATTTATGGTGAATATTTTTGATGATAGTAAGAGTAGACTAACGGTTTTTCACTGCTATAACTTAATGATGTCATAATGTAGGTTGAGTAAGTACCTAAAAAAGTACTCGTCATAATGTCATAATTTCCGGGGAATGGGAGAGGAACGATGCGATAGATCACGGACAATGATCTGTCGATACGATACAATTGAAACAATCGACATTCGAACGAAAGACGAAATTCGAATCAACGCGATCGATAGTGATAAAATTGATACGGGGAATGGAATTTGCATCACGCGGACCGCTTTCCCGTACGGGGCGTGGTGGGGGTAGGGGGCGTAACTGGGACTGCGGCTCCTGCACCGAGCACAAGAGGCATCCCGAACGGCCGTTTTCCGGCTGCATACTGCACAGTTTCAGCTACAAAAAAAAAATAAATAAAATGAACAAAAAAAAAAATAAATAAAAAATAAAATAAATTAAAACATCAAAAGAAACATAAAAAAATGGGATAAACAAGCGACCGTCAGGAAAAGTGCCTAATATTATACGATATCTACACCCAGAGAGTTGGGAAGGAGGATAGAGATGGCACCACTATCAGCCAATGGTTTTGAAGCAAGTAATCCCTAAAAGGCGAAGCCTAGAATCATGGCCTAGAATCATCACCTGTTATACAATTCATTTCATGAGCATTCACCTAATTTTTTTAAAAATAATTAAATTTAAATGGAATAGGGCAAATTATTATGATACTTCGCGCCAGCATTCAAAACTAATCCATTTCAAGTGCAAGTTATTTAAAATTATTCAAATGTTTCGATAAAGTCTATAGATAAGCTCTCGATAGTGCTATATACCGATGCTCAAACATCGATACCAGAAGACATTGCAACCCCATTGACTATCTGGGTCCATGCCCCTAACAGGCGGAGCCTAGGGCCTTGATCCCATCTTCCCCTTCCTGGTTACACCTTCTCTATCCATCTTCTCAACTCTGCCTACATCATTAGGTCTGGTCCAACTAGGACCGTACAGGTTCAATTCGAATATTTTAGCTGCACAGAACCTTCTGCACACTCTCTTGTCGAAAATTGTTTGATCAGTGTGGTGTGCACAGAGCGTTCTACGCAGCTCAAATATTTGACTTTGTATAATGGTGGTCCACTAAATTGCTGTTGTATTCCCTAACTTCGGCCATGTCTCCTGCATGATTAACCACTTCAAAATTTAGCGGCATCCAAAATTTGAATGTGCCAAAGAAGTACATGGTCAAAGGTGAACACTGGTGATGGCATCACAGCTTTTTCCTTCAAATTACTTGCTATTTATGACAATATCAAAGATTTTTAGAATCATAATTGAAAAATTCTACGGTATACTATTAAAAAATGTAAGAAATAGCGATAAAAACGCTGTTAGTAAAAGCGAACCCTTTTAACATCAATGCCATGCTAATCACAAGTAGAAACGAAAAAACAATAATAGTAAAATGAATAAATTAACAACTGGACCTATCACAGGAATATAAATTTGGTAAATTTGGTCCGTCAGTAAGGGGCAGTAGTTTTTGGAAACCTGTTTTGTTCAAATCCCTTGCTCGTGGTGAACAAAACTGGGGTCAGGCAGGGTAACTGGTTACGGCCATTGGTTGTTCGTTTT
>JAEMON010000014.1:13683422-13695138 GCA_030264115.1 Lygus lineolaris | reverse complement strand
TCAAATGTTTATGAACTAGAAATTGAAAGAATAAGATCGGCTTTTTTTTTTAAATTGTGTTATTCACGTTATATGATCAGGCAGGTTTATGATACTCCTGAGGTATACTTTTGGTTGTAACAAAGTAAGAAATCAGCTTTCTAGTAGATAGATATACTGGCCTCTTTGAAGAAGATGCTACATACCAAGGAAACTATTCTTCTTTACTTTAGCCTTGAGATCACTATGGTTACTATAGTAATCTTGCCGCGCCTTTAAGGGTGTGTCACGCCATAGAGGGAGGACCCCAGCTTTTTCCTTCATCATGTCATCTTTATTACACACTTCCTCCCTTATATTATACGCTCATAACCTTATCCCACATTTTACGTTCATTTCACAGTTACTTGCACTAAAATATTGCAAAAATCATCTCATTTTTGGGTGATTCTCAGGAAAAGGGCAATTTTCAGCCCCCATTGCTTCAGAAAAATGCATGTACTCAGAATGTATCTTTTGCGATTTTAGTTCGTTCCCTAGGTGGAACCCAACAGTTTAAACTAGTTTTTAGAGGTCGCGAGACACATTTCTGAGCCGGCAATGCAAAATTTAAATTTCAAGAGCCACTTTAATGATGTCACTATATTTATTGAGGTCAGTAACGTATATTTCTTCGGTTAATTTTTGAAAGAAGAACTTTTTGTTTGTACCTACTTGTAGTGGCATTATGCTGAATAACGACAGTATTTATTTCATTCTGTAAGCATGAATAGAAGAGCGTTGGTTGCGGTTGAAGTATAAAATGTCAGTGACGTGGGACAATGATACTTCCGTGTGAGGGACACGGATTGTCCCACGTTTCTCACATTTTATACTTCAACCTCAACCAACGCTCATTCATGACTGTCGTTATTCAGCATAATGTCTACTACAACAAGGTAAAAACAAAAAGTTATCCTTTCAAAAATTAACCAAAGAAATATAGAAGCATGTTACTGACCTTACTGATGGGGATGGCGGAAAGTTCGTTTCCCGCTTCAGGTTCTGCCGGCCAATGCCGCCAACACAGTGTTTCCAAAAAAAGTCCCATTCTTCAGTTTTGCTTGCGCATAGGGAGTCTTTTACATCCACGTTACTGACGAACTTTTCTGTTTCAAAGTTTGAGAAGCTCCATAGCAACCCGAAGTTGCTTCAAAAGGCGCAGAACAGTGAGGAACAATGGATGGTAGGGTATAAAAACGGAAAATGAAGGGGTTGTTGACCCGCGTATTTCAGGCAAGTATGGAACGCTGTAAACTAAAAATCAGATTCTGTTTTACCCAGTTACTGACAATTTTGATGTTTACCATGAAAAATGGACCAGAAATTCATGGTTCTATGGGGAAATGATGTGTGCGAAAAATATCAGGGATGGTGTAGTTCGACAGGCATTTTTTTTTTTAATCTCAGCTGTATACGAGGGCCAGGGTAGGTACACCCGTTTCATGAAAATTGCCCTTTTCCTGAGAACCACCCTTTTAGACACACTGGAACACCCCATTGGATAAGTTATGTAGGTATACGAAGTTATGGGACCGAAGTTTAGTTAACGTAGTACCTAAGCAATGCCTCCTACAGCGCATGCTCATGCCAAACTGTCCACGCTAAAAAAAAGAGCTCGCTCACTATTCATTAGTCATTCCCCAATTCGATCTTCACATCAATTAATCCCCACTCAACTTGAGCAACAAAATTAGGTAATATTAAAGATTTCGGGATTGATTTCCCAGGTAAGTAGATACCGTATAGAATAAATAAGTACCTATACTTTTTTTTAAAGCGGTATATTTTGGTTGGAATCTAGGGTTTTCATTATGAAGAGCTACTTACTCACGTCATTATGTTATTAGGAAAAATGATAACGTATTAGGCATGAACAAACAAATATTGGAATACTACTCCACATCCGGGCTTTGGTGGGTACACATTTAATGAACGTAGATACACAAATCGTCCAAACCCAATCAAGATTATGAACATTTGCGTGGGAGTTCAAATATCGAATATTACTGTGGATGGTCGGATAACACTGAAAAATTACGCCACAGGTGGTAAAATCATGCCCATAAATATTCAAATATTCCCCTCGCTGGGATCTTGAAAGAGGAGATGTATAATATACATTATAATAAATGGACTGAAAATATGTTTTTTGTATAATACCTAACAAGAATTAATTGAAACGAATATTTTTAAATGGAAATTAGTCGAGTAATTGTAATAGTTTCCAAGCTACCTAAGTATGGAAATCGCACCGCAATTATTGTTATTAAGTGATTCAAGCACATTCAACATGAATAATATATAATTACGTAGTTTCCGCACGGTTAGCAGGTATTCATTATGCAATTCCATCTTTATTCCATGCCGTCCATTTTCATATTAAAAAATAATAAATGATTAATAAAAATCATAATATGTCATTAGCAGAGCAATAACAGTCCGAGAAATATTTCAAACCTATCAATTTGTCAAATAATTATTTTTTTTCAGACAGTATGTACAGAGTTTTCACTGCAAAAACTTCACCCAAGCATGAAAGAAAATAGTTCAAAAATTCGTCGTTACGGAATATAGAAGTTGGACAGAGGAGGTTTCCAATCGTGATATTAATTTCAAGTGAAAATAAAGAAAATAATTTTTAGAGAAAGATACACCACTCTACTTCATTTCAACAGCTGTTCCAAGTCGAATTTAACATTTCTCATTTAAGGTTTTCCATTTCAAATTAAAGGTGCCTGCTCGGGTTTGAAATATAAAACCTTAAATTCAAAATGGAAAAGCTATATTTTTCATGATGAAGTACCAAACTGACCAGTTTAAACTTGAAATAACATGAAATCATAATTCTTTTTCAAATTAAATATTGAATTAGATACTATAACTCGTACTATTCCAAGAGGAAGACTGCTGTTGCATTGGCAATCGATGAACCAGTGAAGATCGACCTCAGATTGATTGGTTTGATGTTTTTAAATGACCAAAACGAACTAGTGATAAGGCCTATCTAAGATTAATTTTTATCTTATTTATAATATTTAATTTTTTATTCTTTTAAAATTTAATATTTTATTTTTAATACTTAATTTTTTATTATATTAAAATTTATTATTTAATTTTTTATTCTTTTAAAATTAATATTTTATTTTCAATATTTAATTTTATTGATTTTTTACAAAATTTCCTTCCAGCGAAAGTGCTGGTCAAGGGAGGTATAGAAGTCTGTGATTGTTCTAACACGTGGGGCCCGTCCAACTGGATGAGATAGAGGTGTGCCGATACCGATCTTTGTTGTAATCGTTCCAGTTCCAGGCGTGGAACAGTTCAAAATTACCGATCCTGTTCCACTTACCTCAACTCTCCGGACCTTTCACAAGTTCACTGCTACCACGGGATTTACCACGCTTTTGGGGTCGTCCCATTGGCTAGCGCTGTATTTACCACGCAAATAAAGGGCTCGAACTACTCGGCTGATCCCCCCCTTCGGCCCTGACGTTCTTTTCAACTACTTCAGCAGGTAAAGAGGGTGATTGAACTAATGCGTTTGGAAAGACATGGGATTTCAGAGGCCTTCGTGCGGTAATACCGCACTATCCATTGGGAGGACCCCAAAAGCTCGGTAAATACTGCGGCAGCAGGTGAAAGTGTTAATCAGAGGTGGTTGTGTCAGAACGGGATTGTTAAGGATTAAGAAGGCTTTGAGATCAGAAAGATGAAACCATTCAAGAAGGTTCTTCGTTCTCCCATGGTTTATCATTCCCATTCCTTAGTGATCCTTCGATGGAAGAAGGTTCTTCATTGTTCGTTCTTATGGTTCCACCTTCTCTATCTGGGGAATGGTGAATGTCGTGGAACCTGGAACGGGTGTAGAAAAGTTCTGTTGCTGTTACTTTCAGATTTGGCCTTGGGATTGAATTGTAAATTCCTGTGGTGGGCGAACGTGTGGAATACAGGATGTCTACATTACCGTGGATACTATACGCATCTTTTAGTAAGTATGCACTGTGGTAGGAAGTGGTAAAGTATCCATAGTAAAATCTCTCCCTCCTCTAACTACATCCCACCAGCCCCCTGGCCAGGAGCCTGTAACAGTTCCAGTAAGTTGAGCGATCTGAAACACCCCTGGAACGGTTCCACAGAGAGATTAGGTTCCAAATTACTGTTCCAAGAGTATCGGCACACCTCTATGACGATCATAAGGCTCATCACAAACTTGTTCTACCAGTTCCATTTCGATGATTAGCAAAGGTAATTATTTCACAATACCTACCAACTTAAGAGCATGAAATTAGGAGATTAATGATTATCAACATCATGAGTCTAATTGGATACCTCTTAGGTCTCAACATTCCTGAATCCACAACGGAAAAAAAATCGGTTAAAAATAAAACTTCTCCGAAATTTGGTTAAAAAGTAAAAACCAATGAATTATGGGTGAAACGAAACGAAAAACGTTGATCCAAGAGGCAACGAAACAAAACAGGGTAACATAATGCAATGTTTTTGGGCATGTTTTTACTTTCTGGTAGTGAGATCGTTCGGTCGACTGTTTTCCCGAAGCCAAATCCCTTCATGCCGAAGAGTCGCGTCCTTCTCCTCGTTTCGCCTGGAGTATCTAGGAAATCCGTGTAGATTTAGGCACCCAAAACTCCTCATTGTGTCGGTATAAAAGATTGGGTAGGTTTATGAACCTATTTATTCGTAAACCCCTGAATTTGGCGCTATCTAGAGTGCCGGAAAATGGTAAATTCATGGATCACTGAAATTTCGGATTTCTGACTAACTAACCGGAAGTGAAAAAAAAAAAAAAAATCAAAAACGGATTGTAAAATATTGAAAATCTATATGGGAAGAAACTTTAGGGGTGCAAACTATTGGTATAATGTATGGTTCGTCCGTCTATACAATATTCAATTAACACCAATATAGGTTTTGCGATTTAACCCAGAATAATAATTTATAGAAAAATAAAGCGAAATTGCGTACTACGGTCTTTATGAAATGTCAAATAAGTTACAAAATTAGAAATACATAGAGTAAACTCAAGAGGACAGTGTATTTATAGTAAAGTTGATAGAAAAATGATGGAAAAATATCCAAACAGCCAAAATAAGCCAGATTTGTCTCAATAAAAAATTCACCATGCCAAAAAAAATTACGAAAGTTTTTGAACTAGAGAAAATGGAAAAAATGCATGCACAACTCAAAAAATAATGTTTTTGTTTGTAGTGTGTATGATATAAAATTTGTAGTTGTTATGAGAAATAAAGACAATAGTATGAATTAAAGCTTTACGAGTAAAACATGAGAATTGGAATGAAATGTTCAAAAATTCGTTTCGGATCGTTGAATTTTGAATGTAGATTTTCATAGAAAATATAAAGTTCCATTCATGCAGCATGAGTTGATGAGCGAATTTTCAAAGAATTATTTCGACCGATTTTGTGGGTGATTCTTATAGGAAATTTTACGCTGATTCCAAATATACCATATTGAAATTTTTATGTTTAACAAGGCAATTTACACCAAAAACCTCAAATAACACGTTTTTGGAAAACCTCAAATAACACTTTTTTGACCCTTAATTTTCAAAATTTGACCACTTAGTCCAATAGTGCTGGCCAGCTCACCCTTTGTTTTGTTATTTTTGACATTTTGAATTTTCTTGGATATATAATATAGGTACATACATATGAAAACTGTTAAAATCTAGAAACCGTTTTAGAATGGTCTGAAACAGATTTCCATGAAGAAAATTTCAAAAATTTGCCTTATTTAAATTTTACAGCCGCTGCAATAGCTTCATTTTCCTCGAAAATTCGCTAAAAATATCATGCACAACTCAAATAATTATTTTTAAATGTTGTTGAATGTAAATAACCGCTTTTTTAAATTGAAATAAAGAGTTTTATACACCAAAACGGTAGGTACTTTTAGCCATGTACCACGGCTTCGGCGATGTCCCCTGCTTTCGGCCTCTTCGAAGTTCAGCTGCTGACTTATAGGGCCGATGCCGAATTTAGGGGACATGACCAAAGTAGGGTCCCGTGACTCGATGATTTGAAATAGTCACGATTCTATAGTATAATAGTGTTTATTTCATAAACGTGACGAAATAATCATTACGAATAAAATATGGGAAAATATGGAATACCATCGTAATTAGAGGACAGGTAAAAAGAAGTCGAAAAGTTTACGTCGACGATTTAGCACGAAAAAACGTTTTAGCCCACGCAAGTTGTCGTGTCAGAGTGAACTCAATCTTCGGAGAGAATTGCTTTGGGAATGAAGGGAACTTTATGGCGCTAAAACCCCTTTTAACTTATTATTGAGGAGGAAAGAATAGTTTTAAAACGATTCAAATCTCGGTAGGTACATCTGCGAAATTGCTTAGTGGTGAAGTTCTTTCTGTTTTTGCAAATTCTCGAGTCATAATACAACGCGCAAATAAGGGATTTGACCGATGTGGGATTCAACAGTCGCATTAGGTACCTAGGTGCGTAATTAGGAACCTACTGTCTTTTTTATTAAAGGGTGTTGTTTATACAGTTTTTCCAAGTTAAATTCAGAATTTTCCAAACCAAATTTAGAATTTTTCAAACCAAATACAGGATTTTCCAAACCAAATTCAGAATTATCCAAGTCAAATTCAGAATTTTCCCTAACTAAATTCAGAATTTTCCAAACCAATTTAAGAATTTTCGATTTCAAATTCAGAATAAGTATTTCAAATTTGTATTGTTCTTCAAAATTGCATAGCTTAAATATTGAAAATATAAAAAATTTTGGTTTGGTGAATACTGAATTTGATTTGAAAAATTCTGAATTTATTAGTTTATTTATTCTGATTTTTTTAAAGGTACCTATTGATCAAGTATAAATATATTTAGTTTTTCCAAAGTAACGCGGGTGCATCGTGGGGCTATTGAGGCGCGCATGTGTCACGCAGACGTCTGGAGAAGGGTTTGGGTTGTCCTTCCTGTTCCGTTTCCATCCTTTATCGGAACCGGAAACGGAACAGGAAACAATTCAAATTTGTGTTGTTCTTCAAAATTGCATAGCTTAAATACCTTAGAAATAATTCAAAATGTTTTTGGGAGAATTCTGAATTTGATTTGGAAAATTCAGAATTTGACTTTAAAAACGTATATATTTATAAGATCAAGATTATTCTAAGTTTTGTTGAGTAATATATTGTAACTTGTTGGAACAATTCAACAGTCAAAACTCCCCCCATTTGATTGAATTTCAAGTAGAATCTGATTCTGCAATATTAAAAAAAAGTAGTGGTCAAAATTTTAACTTTACTGAATTTCATGAAATATTGGTTTTGGATTTGAAATCTAACTCGTTTCTCAAGGAAAATAGGTGATGAAGGGGGAGGGGTGTCGTGGGACACCTTTTATAGTAGACTAGAGTAGGTAATTCTAGTCTCCCTAGTTTCCCAGTCCCCAAGGTAGGTACTACCTGAGCTTGCAGGCTGATGAGGGTGATGGTGGTGGGAGGAAGAGGAGGGGTTAGGCCGACGGCCCCGTTCAGGGCCTCTGTCGCCCCGTTCAGGGCCTCTGTCGCCCCGTTCAGGGCCCCTGTCGCCCCGTTCAGGGCACCTGTCTCCTCTGTATGCTGGCTCGTCTGACCTCGACGGTGGCGCCTGATCCGACGAGTTTTGTCCACCTGTCGCTTCAACACAACACACAGAAAGCCCCCCGGGCACCCAGATGGTCCCGTTAAAACAAACGCCATGCAAACATACAAACCAAACAACCTTGCTGTTTGGATTCATACAAATAATTCTGACATTTATATTCTGTTTCTCAAGAAGTTGAACAATATAAAACATACGGTGTAATGTTTCGCATACCGCAACAAATGGATAACAACAGTATACCTTGTACTGTATGACAATTATACGGTATAATGAAGCATATATACCTATGTAGGAACTCTGGCAATACAAGGCCTTGTTTTTTCAATTAAAAGCGAAAATTTATTCTGAGGAGCTTTCGACAAACTCTCTGGTTGTCATTTTCAACTCTTAAACACAGAAAGAATTAACAATATTGTAAGGTAGTAAGGTTAAAGGTGATGGTAGGCTAATGGTGATTCTAGATGGTTCTTGAGGTGTTGAGGACGATTGGCTACCCTGCGAGTGACAATAGACCCGCACTGCCTTCCCACCTGTGGTTAGTTGGTTCCTGCCAAGAGAGCTACCTACCTACTGTTGGTAAGTAAAGTAAATTTCCTCTACTTTCATACTCTCCATCAGCTATTGACTTTACCATTAGTACCTACCCTCTCTTTTTATAGTGATTTCAAATCATCATTAGCCTACCACCCCCTTCAACCTTACTACCTAACAATTGTTATTCCTTTCTGTGTTCTAGAGTTAAAAATGACCACCGGAGGGTTTGTCGAAAGCTCCTCAGAGTAAAATACCGTTTTAATTCAAAAGACGAGAACTTTTATTGTCATAGTACCTAAATAATGTAACTTAGGAAGTCCTGACGAAGAAAATATGAAAGTATACCTACATAAACAGTGGGTAGGAATGTATAAAGTATGTTTAAGTATAACGAAAAATGTCATGTATGAAGACTGAGCAGTATGATGTCAAGAGAAATCATGAAATAAATAATAATTTCTAAAATACGCCAGACGGACTACACGTATGTTAGCAGCACTCCTCGGATGAATTTATTCATTACCAACCAAATTTAATATTTTCCCAATCAAATTAGATTTTTTTCAAATAAAAAATAATTTATTTTTAAACGAATTTTGGGTAATTAAGCTAGGCGATTTAAAAACGTTTCTATGGGAATGTATTTTACAGCTCCTGAATGGCATTTTTCAAATCTTATATTATGCGCAAAGACGTTGTAAGATTCAAAAATCGGAGTTGTCGGAAAACGATCATCGGCAGTCGAGATTATTTAGTATTAAAATTACAAAAAATACAAATAAATTATAAATAAATAAAAACAGTAAATAGCATTGGATAAAACCCAGTGATTAATGATGAATACTTAAATTAGGTTGATAAATATCACATAATAACAAAGATAAAGAATGAAATGTAAGGATGATCTGAAGAAACAGGTCCATCGAGGCATCGTCGATAAGAGGGACGCCCTATCTTGAATTTACCAGCCAAAGTGTGGACAAACCATGGCTTCGATTCCTACGTGGGCCTAGGAATGATATTCGGTGTTATTATTTAAGTATGTACTTACTACGATTTTTGTGATGTTAATCGCAAACCAAGTTTTAGATGCGAAGCTGACAGCATTAGTGACGCAAGTTAGGTGTAAAAAAAAAACTCCTCCTTGAACTCAACAAAATAATATTCATCTAATTCCGGTTAAGTATCATTGAAATTTTCCCATTTAATTTTGATTTTAAGGAGAATTCAGTAGGTATTCCATTGACCCAATTATTGCAAGTATCACCCGTAGAAAAAAATGCAAGTATCTTGGACCATACAAAATTAATTACTACCGTATTAGTTTATGTGTTTACTATTGACCTGTCAAACAATAAATTGAAGAGGTATTTCTATGATTTATTCCCACCAATTTAGACAATTTCAGTCCTTTGTTTTATCCTTTATTTTAATAAAAATGGGGCATTGAGATGTCTTATCCACGAATTATTCGACTTTTACACGAATAATTTATTCCTATATTCTATTCGAGTAGGTATAGAGAGAAAAAAATCGGTTTTCATCGCAACTCTTAAATCTGTTTGAAGTGTTGAGGGGTTTCGTAACTCAAACTTCAGCCATGTTATCTAAAAATTCCAAATTTTTGTAACTCATAGGGAGAAGTTAAGCAACCAAATTTTGATGTTGATTTGAATTAGTGGAAACAGTTTTTAAGGTGAAAAAATTTGCCCTTGGCAGGACGCGAACCTACAACCTCTAGATTTCTAGCCCAGCACTATAACCAGTTGAGCTATCAAGGCCGCTGGTTAGATTAGCAGCAGTCAGCCCCAAAAGGTATACACTTTTGCACTCTTTCTCATAAGAGAAAGGATAATATTTCTTGTTATAACTGTGCTCCAGTAGGCTTTGAGACTATCACAGGCTGATTGTCTGGTCCCTTCAGGGAGGTACAATTAGAATTAATTGATGAAATGTTGGAACCTATAGACAATCAGCTTGTGATAGTCTCAAAGCCTACTGGAACACAGTTATAACAAGAAATATTATCCTTTCTCTTAAGAGAAAGGGAGAAAAAGTGTATACCTACCTTTGGGGCTGACTGCTGCAAATTTAACCAGTGGCCTTGATAGCTTAACTGGTTAGAGTGCTGGTCTAGAAATCCAGAGGTATCAGGTTCGAGTCCTGCCAAGGAATCGTTTTTTCACCTCAAAAACTGTTTCCACTAATTCAAGTTAATTTTAACCCTGGATCGCCATCATTAATACCCCTTGGGGATTTAACAATGATCACGGCCGAAAGGTTCGGTACCTACAGGTAGGTACAATTAAAATTAAATTCTGATGTGGCCAAAGTTTGGGGGACGACACCAATGTAGGCCATTAGGGATTCAAGGAAATACAATGTTGCTATTCTACCTCTCGTTAATTAAAAATTTGGAGAAGAAAATTATTGCAGATAAAACGATTTAGATAGGAATATTGAAAATTGAAATGGTACAGATGCATAAATCGTGCTAAAGTTGAAAATGTTTTTTTGAAAAAGCAAAAAATGAGCATAAAATAACAGTACAACTTTATACTCGTTTCTACGTTTGAGCTTATTTGCAGTGAGATGGAAAAATCGACGATTTTTTACATGAATAAAACATTGTTGGTAACACGAGAGAAACTAGACAAAAAAAGAAACTGACTACTCTAAGTTAAGACACTCGAACATATACAAAAATTATGCGCATCGGAAAATAAGTGACTTACTGACAGAAGCTTGCTTCGAAAAATTACGGAAGATGTGAAAATAAGCATTCGAAGTTGCACCTAATTTGGTAGGCAAGATTGAGAAAGGTCAGTTGAAACGTGTAAAATGGTCAAAATGGGGAGGGAAAATTAACATTTTGAAGAGTAAGCAGGAAAATGACTATGATTATGAATATTTTAATCTGGTTAAGTTTCAAGGTTTCGGACGTGAGATTTATTGGGGACATCGTGGTCATGGATCAAATAAATTTGCGATTCTAGGCCTTATAAAACCGTCAAAATCCCAACGCTTATGAAAGGATCCAAAATACTGGAGATTGAATATTCAAAGAACCACTCACTTTTTAGCATGTTTTTTCCTTCAATTTTCACACATTTATAGCAACTTTTGCCCCATAAGTTTTGATCAGTTTATTATGATAGATAATGATTGGATAAGTTTTGATGGATTAGATAAGTTTTTTCATTGGAAATGTTTAGCTAATTGTGAATTTACACCCCATTTTTCTATACCTGAATGGCTATCTAGCATATATACCCCAAAAATATAAAAAAAAAAGTTCCATTCATGCAGCATGAGTTGGTGAGCGAATTTTCAAAGAATAATTTTAACCGATTTTGTGGGTTATTCTTATAGGAAATTTCACGCTGATTCCGAATATACCATATGTTTCTATGTTTAGGATGGTAATTCACACAAAAAACCTCGAAAACCGTTTTTTTAGAGCGATTGTTGACTCTTAATTTTCAAAATTTGATCCCTTGGAGTACTCCAAAAATT
>JAEMON010000014.1:13651122-13665650 GCA_030264115.1 Lygus lineolaris | reverse complement strand
AAAAAAAAAAAAAAAAAAAAAAATGGAGGTGAAAAATAAATTTTCCGATCCAATCGAAAATCGATTTGCATCCCTAATGAATCTACCAACCCCAGTACCTCGTGGCAAATTATGGCACACGAAGAAATTGGTCCTAAAATTATTTTCGCTCAAAATGCATGAAATACCTAATCGCGTATCGTATAAACAAGGGGGTTCAAGCGATTTCCATCGATTCTCAGCGTCCACTTGTAAGTTAGTTCTACACAAATGAATAAACTAGCAATTTCGCGGGAATTAGACCGATATCGATTACTAAGAGTCAACGTCCTTTCGGCCGAAAGTGAATCCAAACACACCAAATACATCAACGATCATGAATTCATAATATTAATTTGTAACGAGTTAAAACATAAATAAAGTACGTGATTTTTGTTGCAACTTTGAATCCAGCCTTTCGATTAAGTCATTATCTACACACAAACATAGAAAATTATTGCGAAAATTGCATTTTCCAGTCTTTGGTGCGATTATAGGAGATTGCACGTATTTTCATACAGTTCTTTCATATGGCTCCACAAAACGCACTTTCGCATCTCAAAAACGTCCTTTTCAACAATCTTTGGGTAAATTTGATTCAGACAACAAAATTTGAAAAAAGACGAATTTTGAGATGTGACAATTTTTGTGTAGCTTCATTTTTTAGATAGTTTGGTTTGACTGAATCCGACGGGATGGGTACATGGGTAGGTGTACAAATTTTATCGAAAAAAACGAGTAGAGGGAAATGCATCTTTGCCAGGTGTAGTATTTGTCTGGGTATCCATCCTTCAATACTTCCATGAAAACCCTTACAACCTAGTTATTACCTATTTGGGAACAATAGTAAACAAATTGCTATCTGTAGGTAAAAATGGCAAAAAATTGGCAAAATGGTGGATTTGATTGGTATTAAATTCACCAAAGAACTAAGCTTTTCAACTTTGACAGTAGACTGACAGGAATAACGCAATTTCTGTTTCTAGAAATTCAAATCAATTTTTTCCAACGCTTTGACATAATATTAATACGCTTTGTCATTTTTTTGCGTTTTTTCTCTCTAATTTTTCTAACTGTTCAAAATTTTAAATATTATTTAAAATTTTGAAATTTTGTTTTTATTTTATTTTTGATTTATTTAAAATTTTGAAATAGGTAATTTAAATAATAGGTATTTAAAATTTTGACCAGTTAGAAATATTCAAATTTTATGTCGACCTGTTCGAATTTCGTGAAACCATTCACCATTATTATATCAGGAAAATTATCCCGTTTTTTTGGTGTGAAATTTTCTCAACTGATGACAGCACCTATAAGAGGGTAAAAGTTTTCGAAATCTTGGCCCGGTGCTGGTTCAACCATTTCTTGATCTAATTTTGCCATGAAAACATCCACTGAGGTACAAACTCCGAATTTGGGTGGCACTCAAAATTTGTATCGGAATTTAAAGTTCCATCAAAGTTAAGTTAGTACAGATTTTGTTCGTCCTCTCTACTCTCTTTCTACTGTAATGATCGAATGACTTTGGTATTTTGTTATTCTGGTTTTTATAACCTAATTTAGATATTTATATTATAGGTAAATAGGTATCTAAATACTTCTGGCTTGCCATTGCGGTCTACGAAATTAACTTACAACGTGAATATTTTTTTTTCTTTGTTTGATTTGTCATCATAGTTTTCATACAAATCTACTCTTACAAACACCATATAAATGGACTTGATTGTGTTGGGTTGAGTGTTTCCATCAACAAAATATTATTTTCAGAATGATGTAAAGAACTTACACAATTTACTGGAATATTTAGAAGGAAAAAAAATCCTAGAAAAAACTCTAGAAATCAGGCTTTTAAGTTAAACTCTAAGCAGTTTATTATCCCTCTACTTCTTTTCTACTTTTCCGAATTAGGAATTGATTCCCAAAACAAATCCTATCCTTGGCAAATCATTCCATCACCATTCCGAAAACACACCTTTAAAATCTCAATCAATAAAGTTATTTAAACAAATTAAAACCAAACAACTATAGTTAGTATGTAACTTTGATAAAATTCACTATGTAGCGTACATACAGACAGGTACCTCTGAGTAGCAATAAATGAATTGATATTCATGTAGGTACCCAAAAATTCGCTCACGAGTAATTTTATTTTTAATTTGTCGACTTACTTGTCTTTGTCGGACTCTTTGCCGTTGGGTGGTGGTGTTTTGAGGCTTTTGAACGCCTTGAGCCACTTGTTTTTCATGGAGGAAGTCGAGGCCGACGACATTTTGCGGTCCGGGCCGCCCGAACCGCCGTCGGCCGTTTCCATTTTGACCGCGAACAGCTCTTTCTGTGAACAGAAGGGAATGAGGTCTTTAATATCAATGGAAATACGAGTGTGCTGAAGAAGAAAAAAAAAAAAAAAAACAGATGGTAGACCTACGGTTCTACAGTCAGATCATTTAATAATGACATCCAACATTTAATCTTAACATCAAATACAAACAAACACAACCACCTGGTTTCTAACTCCAGAAGATGCGATATTTTCTCCGTAACGCTTTTTTATGTCTCGAAAAAATTAAAACCGTCCTGTTAATCATTATTAAATGATAAAAGTTCCATTCATGCAACAAGAGTTGATGAGCGAATTTTCGAAGAATGATTATAACCGATTTGGTGGGTGATTCTTATATTAAATTTCAAGCTGATTCCGAATATACCATATGTCCCTATGTTTAAGATAGTAATTCACACCAAAAACCTCAAAAAACGCGTTTTTAAAGCGATTTTTGACTCGAAATTTTCAAAATTTTAAACCTTGGAGTACCTACTCCAAAAATTCTGGCCAACGAACTCATCCTTTCTTTTGATGTTATTGAGATTTTGAAATTTTTCGAATTTTTAGCTCGATTTTTGTTTTGTTTTTTGTTTTCTTGATGAGAATAAACTTACATTTCATTTCATTAGTTTTTTAGTTTTGCCAGGGAAGAAAATGGGCCACCGACTCACTTCCATACACACTAACACATAGCCAGACACGGGGAAAAACAAGGTTTTGGAACCCTTGAAACCCCAAAACGTATGATCTGACACCCTAGGCCTTCGGACAAATAGTATCGTGTTAAAGTCTTGTGGACACCACTTGCACGAACAGCCTTCGGTAGTGAGGAAGCAATATGTATAATGTATGATAACCAACCAACCGGTACCGATCATCCTATTATATTGAGACCACCCAATAATGAATTTTGGAAAAATCCGAGACTAGAAAGAAATACCCTATCTTCTCAGGAAAAGAAAATGTTCGACAGCCATTCTCTCGGAAAAGTAATTATTTCACTGGAAATGTTAATACAAATTTAATAATGTGATGATCGTTGGAGATGGTCGTCTTTTATCTCCTGGTGCCGTTACTGAATTATATGAGGATTTTTCTGGTATGAAAAATGACTCACAGGCATCTGAGAGTCAACATTTAAAACGTTTTTTCGGGAACACAAAGCGGCGCTGAGAGCAACCCCTCCTTCAAGACCCATCGGTCGTGCGGGTCAGGTATAACCGGGTGCGCCGTGCTCAGAGCCTAAAAACATTCGAACAGGAAGAAGTCTCTCAAATGAGGGTTCTTGACAGTGTAGAACAACCCAATGGTTCTGATATTATAAACGTTCAGCAAACACCGTTCATGGGGACAATGTTTAGTCTCCACCTTTATATATATATATATATATATATATATTAATACCTAAATAAAATACCATATATGGTGAAGGACCTTGACCGTGAGTATAAACCAGAATTAAGTTTTTGAGAATCGGTCCGACCGATTTTAAAGAATTTATATTTAAAAACATTAATCCTTAATAAAATACCATACAATTGGTGAAGGTTCTTGACCGTGAGTATAAACCAGAATTACGTTTTTGTGAATCGGTAGGACCGATTTTCAAGAACTAAATTCTGGTGAAATATCATATTTTTTTACTGTCTTACTGTCAAGAGTCAAAACTGCCACCAGCACGCAAAAGCATAATATGCTTATTCCATATTATGAGCATAATATGCTTATTCCATATTATCATTATTACGTATGATGATCGAACATCAAAGTTCAGCTTTTAGAATAAATGTGTTGCAAAACCTCTTCGTTCGTGGTGAAATCGTCCTTCTTTATGTGATTTGGTACTGGTTATTAATAATTAAAAATCTCCATTCATGCAGCAAGAGTTGAGCGAATTTTAAAAGAATCATTTTGACGGATTTTGTGAGTGGTTCTTACAGGAAATTTTGCGCTGATTCCGAATATACCATATGTCCCTATATTTAAGATGGTAATTTACACAAAAAACCCGTTTTTTTAATGAAAGAAGCTGTCTCCAACTGGACCAAGGAAGGAATTTCGAAGCCCATTTCGCTATATACCAAATGTATTGACGTCGCCAGGGATTGTGTGGAAAAATAATACAAGTAAAATTCAAGTACAATTTCTGTAAGTTTCAATTTTTTCAAAAAAAAAAAAAAAAGTAAAATTCAAGTACTTACAACTAAGTTCCAATAGAAAAAAATAAGAACTTATTTTCTGGACGGCCCTTGTAATTGGTAAATTTAGTTTCGAGCCTTCTAAAACTCCTTTATAATCTATAGCAAGATGAAGAAAACCCAACTTTGGATGAGGAACTTGAAATGGAGGACTTGTGATTGAGAGCTTGACTTACAGTACTACTTTATTAACTTGTACGTCGAGGAAGTATTCCCGATACCATACGAGTTTTTGAATGGTCAAAAGTCAGGGCATTAGCTAAAATTAAATTAATACCTACACGATTTTGACTATCTAAAATACAATCACGGTTATTGGGATGGAAGATGTGCAGCCTGCTGATACGCGTAATCAAACACTGATCATCGAAACAACCCAATACGATCTTCCGTTCTCTTCTGGAAAACCGATAGTCATATCTGGTGAACTAGATGCCACACGGTCAAATACCCTGCGGTGATGTATTATTTACTAGACCTTCCTAAAGGAGGTCAAGCAAACAACCAGACCGTGTTTTGGTTATCATGACGCTTAACCGGGCCTTTAAGGTCAGGGGTTATACCTTCCCTCCGGAGTCGACCTCTGAAAAACACGATTTGATGAATGGCGCTCCTCAAGATTTGCTAGTGAATGAGATCCAAAAGGATAATAATAGGATTTACTATCACGTTCGACGATGTGAAAAGACCTTACGGTAACTGAAAAAGTTACAATGCAGTATGGCTTCATGAGCCAATTTTCAACGAATCAACCACTTTCGAGTATATTTTTGCAATATTAACAGATTTTTAGGCATTTTTGACAGATTTTTCTTTATATTATTAGATAGCTTATTTCAAACACACCACACGTTCCTTTACCTATAACGGCTATTTAACGCTGTTCTCTCCAACAATCTCGAAAATAAACGATGTAACTGGTCTCATATCAATGTGCCAAAATTGCCGGCCTAACGACTCATCCCTTCTTTCAAAATGAAGTATAGACGTTTTGGAAATGATTTATTTAGAGGTGGCTCCAAGAACTCTTTAATGGTTTTGCGGAAGCAGAAAGCAGCCCCTAAAATTTTGTGGGGCGCTAATTCTACTACCCCCTGCAGGCCTTAATAATAATAATAAATCTTTATTACACATGACAATTGAATCCCACCTCGCGTGTAACATACAAAATAAATGAAAAATAACGAATTTATACAAAGTATTACAACAAGAGTGTACAACAACAAAATAAAAATAAAATAAAATTGGAAAAAGGAGTTTGTTCAGGGGTTTGGGCTGCTGACGGTTGTGGGATTATACGTAATTGAAGTGCTGACGTTCGTGAAAAGTACCCCGAAGAGTTTCACTCACTGCCCCAGAACTGCACCACAAAGGAATAAAGACAACCTGTCATCATACCTGCTCATGCTGACCACGTCTCAGAAAAATAACATTACCCACATGGGGACAAGAATGTTCAATGCTCTTCCAGAAAGAATGAGACGGTTACCTCTGAGGCAACTGAAGAAGGAACTCAGAATCTCCCTTGAAAGTTCCCCCTTGTACTCTATAGACGAGTTTTTTTTTCAGAGACTGTACCAATTTGTTGTTATATATTTATGTACATTATTGTTTTCTATACTTTGACGGTGTATAACCTGTTGGTGGCATGCAAATATAATGATTGATTGATTCGCCGTTCTTTCAATAAAAATTTCTTCATCAGGGCAAAGTAGTAATTTTTTGGGCGTTTGTATCGTGACTAAACCAGGAAATACAGAACAGCAACACAGAGAAACATCGTTGATTTATGAACTTCAGCTTTCGGTTCTGGGTTTCCAAGAATGGATTTGCGTGAACATACTCTTAAAAGTTCCATTCATGCAGCATGAGTTGGTCAGCGAATTTTCAAAGAATAATTTTAACCGATTTTGTGGGTGATTCTTACAGGAAATTTCACGCTGATTCCGAATATACCATATGTTTCTATGTTTAGGATGCTATCTCACATCAAAAACCTCAAAAAACACGTTTTTTAAAAGCGATTTTTGCAACTAAATTTTCAAAAATTGACCCCTTGGAGTACTCCAAAAATTCTGGCCAACGAACTCAGCCTTACTTTTGATATTATTGTCATTTACAATTTTTTATTTTATTTTTATCTCGATCATTCGGGCAGATATCGTCTGGAGTGACACATTTATAAATATATGATATATATTTATTTAACACTTTTTCATATGTGTATATCATATACATATGAAAAAGTGTTAAATTTCGGGAATCGTTTTAGAATCGTTTGAAACGGATTTCCATGAAGGAAATGTCAAAAATTTGCATTACAGAAATTTTGAAGCCGCGGCAATAGCTTTATTTTCTTAGAAAATTCGCTAAAACGTCGTCTGGCAATACATTGGATGGGAGACAAAATGATACTGATTGAAAAAGGGCTTTAAATAGAGGGGAGGGCATACCCGAGCGGATCTATTGAGTGGTCAATTCTTCATGAGGCTTTCAGTCCCACCCCGAAATGCTGACGTCAGTACAAGACGGCCTCTCCAGTTATAACTGATCTATTAACCCCCACAGGTCAACTTCTGACCCTTTGACTCAGATCCTCTTTTCTACGGTACAGTACGAATCGTTCAACCCGGATCGTTCAAAAACCACATCATTACTGTAACCATATAGTGTTCCAGAACTCCCTTTGTATCAAATGGGGTGTGCGCATAGGTCTTTTTTCCTTTTCCAAATGATAGATCTTAGCTAGAGCTTTCCGAAATGGTGCAACATGAAGGGTATCCTATTAGCACAAAAGTTCAATTCATGCAGCATGATAAGCGAATTTTCAAAGAATAATTTTAACCGATTTCTTGGGTGATTCTTATAGGAAATTTCACGCTGGTTCCGAATATACCAATTTATTTTGCTTTGTTTAAGATGGTAATTTACTACAGAAACCTCGAAAAACACGTTTTTTAGCGATTTTTGAGGCTGAATTTTCGAAATTTGACCCCTTGGAGTACTTCAAAGATTCTGGACGACGAACTCAACCTTTCTTCTATTATTATTGACATTTTGGAATTTTTTGGATTTTTATTTTATTCCTCTGTCAGATATCGTCTGGAGTGACACATATTATAAACATATGCATAAATATATAGGTATATATATATACAACTAAATTGAATTTCAGGAATCGTTTTAGAATGGTCTGAAACGGATTTCCATGAAGGAAATTTTCAAAAATTTGCATTATTTAAATTTTGAAGCCATTGCAATAGCTTCATTTTGCGCCACACCCCATTCACTGGCCGACTGTGCCGTCGTGCTCTTGAAACGTCACCTCATGATGATACATAAACAGAACACCTCATCTCTAGTCACGGCCGTATTTACCCTTGTGTCGGTCGCGAAGAAACGTTGATTCTAGGTGAAACTAGAGGAGAATAAGAGTAGTCTCTTATAGCCCACAATCTGTCCAGGAACTATACATTTTGAAAAATATTCATGGAAATCGGTTAACCCAGCCGTTCGAGTGTGATTGAGTCACAAACAGACAGACACATAGTTGCCATTAGAGGCATATATTAGATTCTGAATGTTTCATGTGCACAGCATAAAAGGCAGCAACCACCCCTTTTCGCGAATTTTCGAAGAAAATGAAGCTATTGCAATGGCTTCAAAATTTAAATAACACACATTTTTGGAAATATTCTTCATGGAAATCCATTTCAGACCATTCTAAAACGATTCCTGAAATGTAACACTTTTGTATAGGTATATATTATATTTATACATTTATTTATATATTTGTCACTCCAGACGATATCTAATCGAGGAATCGGAATGTCAATAATATAAAAAAAGGATGAGTTCGTTGGCCAGAATTTTTGGAGTAGGTACACCAAGCGGTCAAATTTTGAAAATGTGGAGTCAAAAATCGCTTAAAAACGTGTTTTTTGGTGTAAATTACCATCTTAAACATAGGAACATTGGTATATTCGGAATCAGCGTGAAATTTCCTATAAGAATCACCCACCAAATCGGCTAAAATCATTCTCCGAAAAGTCGCTCATCAACTCATGCTGCATGAATGGGACATTTTCCTATATACCTTCGTGGTATAAGTTACAAGGCTCTTCTGTCCTTGTGGTTTTCTTTCGATTTTGCCTCACTGTGTGACGATCTTGATGAGGGAATTCCTTACCTCAAGGTCGGTGGTTTTGACAGGTTCTCACCTCTTCTCCCATCAGCCCTTCTTTCTTTCTCTATCCACCTCGTAAACGGGCAAAAGGTCACCTTGGGTCGTCGACCTTAAAACGGTAGTGTGCGTACGGTTTTTACAACCGAGTAAACCCAAACTGAGTCGTAACCACGGTTAGTACAGACTAGCCTACTATCCGGTGGTCCTATTATAACCAATGTAGAGCCTGTAGGGCATCGAGGTAATCTCCCACCTAGTCTGCCATAGAACATAGGCCGCATATCCTTATCGTATTATCGCGAGAAATATGGCGATCATTTAGAACTGTACTCGTGAGAATAGTATTTTATATGAGCCTCTTCTACCGTTGCATTCAAAGAAGCCAGACGGATGAGTAATACGTCGAGGATTTCGTTCGTCGAACAGATTGCACACTGAGAACCACAGTGGCGAAAGTAGGATTTTGTAGTTTTGATACATTCGCTTCCAAAGTTTTGATTTATTTCAAACCAGTCTATTTAGGTTTTTAATTGACCATTTTTGGGTTTTTTTCCCCCAACATGCCTGTTTTTTGTCGCTCTAATGGATTGTATCAGTTCCAGTGTTGAGAAACGATTAGGCACTTTCGCCACTTTAAAAAAATCGAGCAATTTTTGCGATGAGTTTGAGTTTTGAGTGGCGTAAGTAAAGAAAAAACGCCAGCAGTTTCCTTTTGATAGTTATTAAAAAAAAAAAAAAAAGAAAAAAAAAACGAATTGACCACAAATAGTTACAAAAGGAACTGTCAGTACTTGTTCAATAGCTACAATGACACTTACTTAGTGGTTTTGAATTCTAATTGAAAATTCAATCAGAAAAACGAAAATACTATTAATTTAACATTCTCGTAATGTGAACTGAACAAAAAAACTTCCAACAAAAGAAGAAGACAGTACAGTACGTGAGTTCAAATAGAAAAACAATTCGATTGACTATGTGAAAGCAGCAATGACGAAAAGCCACATTCGCCACTGTGATATAAAATACGAGAAGAATAAGTAGGTACTCCAAGGGGTCAAATTTTGAACATTTAGAGTCAAAAATCGCCAAAAAACGTGTTTTTTGAGGTTTTTTGTGTGAATAACCATCTTAAACATAGGAACATATGGTATATTCGGAATCAGCGTGAAATTTCCTATAAGAATCCCCCACCAAATCGGTTAAAAATATTCTTTGAAAATTCGCTCACCAACTCATGCTGCATGAATGGAACTTTGTACTCTTCTGGTGACTCTTGGCGGAAATCTCAAAGTGATAAGATGAAAATGGATGCGGGATTGGGATTCCTGACTCAATGAGTAACGACGTGGAGAAGGTCATTCCAAACCTTCCATAACCACGAGCCGTGGAGCTCATTAACGTTTGATCAGAGAGGAGGGTGGGGCGCATGTGGGGCTGATCAATAATCGATATCGGTTAAATAGTCCATAGAGTTACCTGTCAAGGTCCTCGGAGAACCCCCATTCTCCACCCTTGGCCACTACCTGAGAACTGAACCCACCAAAAGGCCTAGGAAATAGAAGCCTGCAAAATATCTCCCTAACCCTCCTTTGACTCCAATATGTGCAGAGTTCATCAATATTCAGTACATATTCAATACAGTCAAATTTCATTAGACAGAACATTCGGATTCTCAGCTTCTGTGCCAAGTGTTCCTTCATGGCGGTAAGCCTCAAAGGAGACTTGGCTCTTTTAGCGTAGAACACGCTTTTTCCGGGACCTATCAGGCAAAAACCGAACCGAAAAACCGACTCGATAAACCGACACCGGCAATTTCATATTGATTTCCTATCACAACCAAACCAATTTGTGTTCGCCATTTTAGCGAATTTTCGAAAAAAAAGAAGCTATTGCAATGGCTTCAAAATTTTTCTAATGCAAATTTTCGAAAATTTTCTTCATGGAAATCCGTTTCAGACCATTCTAAAACGATTCCAGAAATTTAACACTTTTTTATATGTAAATATATTTATACGTATATGTGCCATTCCAGACGATATCCTGCTCGAGGGATCGAGATGAAAAATCCAAAAAAATTTTAAAATGTCAATAATATCAAAAGAAAGGATAAGTTCGTTGGCCAGAAATTTTGGAGTACTCCAAGGGGTCAAGTTTTGAAAATTTAGAGTAAAAATCGCTAAAAAACATGTTTTTTGAGGTTTTTAGTGTGAATTACCATCTTACACATAGGAACATAATATATGGTATATTCGGAATCAGCGTGAAATTTCCTATAAGAATCACCCACCAAATCAGTTAAAATTATTCTTTAAAAATTTGCTCATCAACTCATGCTGCATGAATGGAACTTTTTTTTCTTGCTAGGTTTCAAAGGTTCGTTATTATTTTAATAATAAGACGAAATTACGCAAACTGGAGGATGGTTCGCTTCCTACCTCTACGGTTTCAGAGCAACTCGGCGGTCCATGATGAGCCATCAAGCCTCAATCAGACGCCGGGATCACTCGACTCGATAATCGCACACACTAGGATGTCTCAGGAATGACTGGCTAGCCCCAGCAGACGCCCCTGATTGGATTACGGAGGCTCCAAACGGATATGATGACTCTAGCAGGTTTCCTCGAGTTACGGTGACCACACAGGGCTTAAGCCCCCCCTCCTCACCCTTCAACGAGGGATTAAGCCCGGACAGCAGTTTAATTCGGGCCCGTTGGATACGACGTATCATTTTCACCGGCAAAAATGGATTAATCCAGAAGTTACGTGAGGTCTCTCGGTATTTTCGTTACTGTAGCGTCAATTGGGGTGATTGCGAGTGAATTTCTCAAGCTTTTTCGAAGAAAATGAAGCTATTGTAATGGCTTCACAGTTTGAATAATGCAAATTTTTGAAAATTTTGTTCATGGGAATCCGTCTGTGACCATTCTAAAACGATTTCTGAAATTTAACACTTTTGTATTGAATACATATTTAAGTATATATTTGTATACCTATATGTCACTCCAGACGATATCAAATGTCATTAATATCAAAAGGAAGGATGAGTTCGTATTATTTTCTATGTTTAGGATGGTAATTCACACCAAAAACCTCAAAAATACGTTTTTAGCGATTTTTGACTCTAAATTTTCGAAATTTGACCCCTTGGAGTACTCCGAAAATTCTGACCAACGAACTCATCCTTTCTTTTTATATTACTGACATTTCACAATTTTTTTGGATTTTATATCTCGATCCCTCGGGCAGATATCGTCTGGAGTGACCCATATAAAAAACGTCTGCCAAGTTGGGTGAGGCACATAGCTTCTCGTATCCATAACATGATTTTATACATAATATATATATATATATTAAAAATCATCAAATGGATTACTACCTGCTAATCCCTGAAAATTCCATCGAAATCGGATGAAAATTGTCGAAGTTATGGGTGATTCACTTTTGCGCATGCGCAGTGGGCACCACTGATCCGATCTTGATGAAACTCGTAGGGCATTGTCGAATCTCCAATCCTCAACTTTCCTCCAAATTTGAGCGAAATCGGACCATTAGGTCATTGATGTCACGAGAAATTGATGTTTCGAAGATTTCACGTTCACGCATGCGCAGAGGCTACGGTTGGTCGGCTGGAAGTGAATTTCATAGGGGACCATCTAGGGCCTAACCCGCGTAATCCCTGAGAATTTCATCAATATCGGATGAAAAGAGCTAAAGTTATACGTGTTGCAAGGATTTCAAGTTTCGCGCATGCGCAGTCGATACCGCTAATCCGATCTTGATGAAACTCTTAGGGTATCACCAGACCTTTAATCTTCAACTACCCTCCAAATTTGAGCGAAATCGGACCATTAGGTCGCGAGAAATTGATGTTTCAAAGATTTCACGTTTACGCATGCGCATAGGCTACCGTTGGTCGGCTGGTAATGAATTTCATAGGGGAACATCTAGGGCCTAACCCGCGAAATCCCTGAGAATTTCATCAGAATCGGATGGAAATTGTGGAAGTTATGCGTGTTGCAAGGATTCCCGGACGCACAGACAAACAGACCAACAGACCGACAGACAGACAGACAGACACGAAACCAAAATTGTTCAGGAAGGTCTAAAACGTAAAACGCGAGTTGAAATTTTGATTTTGGAGGAAAAAAAATTTTCATTTCCCAAAAGTGAAAACAATGCTTCCGCTACCTTGGTAGACTCGGAAGCAAAAGTGTTAAAAGGAGTGTGTGTGTGTCAGTGTTATGAAAAAGTGTTAAATCTCAGGAATTGTTTTAGAATGGTCTGAAACGCATTTCCATGTAGAAAATTTTCAAAAATTTGCTCTTCAAAAATTTTGAAGCCATTGCAATAGTTTCATTTTTTTCGAAACTTCCCTAAGTCGCTAAAAAACGCGTTTTTGAGGTTTTTCGTGTAAATTATCATCTTAAACATAGGAATATATATTTTATACTCGGAATCAGCGTGAATCAGCGTTCCTATAAAATCACCCACCAAATCGGTTAAAATGATTCTTCGAAAATTCGCTCATCAACTCATGCTGCATGAATGGGACTTTAATTTTAAATTGTCGTGGTTTCGGCAAACAAGTAGGAAGTCGCTCATTTGGAGGCACTCTAAACTTACGGATAAATACTTAGTAAATGGCGATGCGGCATCAAATTCCCTGCAGGAAACAATAACAATTTGGACTGCCACTGTTGCCAAAAACTACTAGACGTTAGCCAAACACCGCCATTCCCTCTCGAGGGACTTATTCTACTCGCTTGACCTACTCAAGGCAATACCTAGAAGGTGGACGTCTTGTTTCCTAAGTTGTGGCTTTGGATCTTGGCCAAGAAATCTCTTGGTCGGGGTATTCGACAACATAAATCCGAAGACTAGAACAAATGTGTTATTCGAACTTCTGGAAATCATTCGGGTGTGTCACACCACAACACAAAGACTACCAACCCACACGCGGACGCTGGTACAATTATTTGATGTCTTTGCTGCATTATGAATAGTGTGACAGACTAACAACTCTAATTTCTAAAATTGTTAATCTGCAGTACTAAGCAGAGTCTGGTACCAGGACAATTTGTGGCAGTCCAAACCAAAATAGCACCCTCAAAAATACCAAAGAGGTATAAAATAAAGAAATGGTATTAAAATACCCCAAATGATTTTTTTCATTTGAAGAAATGAAAATAACCAGGTATGAAAAATACCTAAAATCAAAATTGGTGATAACCAAAAAGGGAAAATAAAGGAAAATCCAAAAATATGGGAAAATAAATTGTATTAATGAAAATTGAAATCAAAGAAATGAAATGCCTCCTCTCTGTGGGAAAAATGCAAAATTGGGAAATGGAAAATAAGAAAAATAATCAAACCTGATACTTGGCTGTAAAAAGGAAACAGAATAAACTAACACTGGCTTTAAACACCAAAATGGAAAACTGAGAAACTGAAAAATGAAAACTGGAAAACAAAACTTTGCAAAAAGCAACGTAGGCTTAATACCTAATTATGGCCGAAAAAGGTTTTTGATAATAGGGGGGCACTGAATCGCTAGAAAGCTAAAGACAGAAGGGAAGATAATTGGGAAAGGAGAACCTATTAGTGGATTGGGGGCTTCTCCCCCACTCTAATAATCATTACAAGAGCACCAACTAAATCAGAAAAGAAAGACATGGATGTATGGACGTTATAGCAATGTAGAGGTCGAGTACACAGTGGAGCGGTCCCCGACTGGTCTCTATGAGTTAGTGACGGGGGGAACGAACGCCGCACAGTGGGGCAAAATGGTCATTTTCCGGCAAAA
>JAEMON010000014.1:13617782-13635013 GCA_030264115.1 Lygus lineolaris | reverse complement strand
TTTTGTTTCCGTAAATTTCCTTGTTCTTCAGTTGCCAAAGTGCTGGGTGGGATCTGAAGTAAGACGAAAAGTGACATCTTTATTCAATGAACTTGTAAGATACAAGTTGTTGACATGGTTACCGAGCAACCCCCTGATAACCGCTGAAGGTGGTATCTACCTAACACTACAGGATCTATATCCTGATTATAGCCTTCAATACACTCTTTGATCACTCATGTTTTGGCACATTTCTGACTTCTCCACTTTTTCCACCTTCATCACGCTCCTGTGTCTCCATCTCCATTCCATTTTGAAAATAACAACACAAAAAACAGCAGAACAAACAAAATAAAGAACAACAAAAGCTGAGAAGTTCCTCAACCTCGTGACAACTAACTTCAGCGAAATAAATTCATTTTGTACGGATTTATCTTTCCTGCGGGAAAAAACGTTCGCTATGGCTCGCTAAATTGAAATGACAACGACAAGAATCCTGCGGGAAACAGGTAACAACTGATAGGAAAGATGAAACCCCAGTCCCACTAACGGCATGAAAACAAAACGAATTATACCGAACTGACCCGAGCTGATGGAAAACCATCCATGCACCAGCGTTCTTTCTGTACGGATTCATCTTTCCTGCGGGAAAGAATGTTCGTCTATGGCTACCTAACCGTTCATCTTCCTTCTCTCAATCATCCACGGCTGGAGAAGACGGTTTTCGCCACATCTAGCGGTGATGTCGGAAGTCACGTTTGGCAAGAAATCAATACGCTCCGCCCGAGTTTCACGGAGTACAAGACAGAATGCTCTCTAATCGGATAATAGTTCGCGAAGTTGCCGCTGAAAATGCGATTCCCGCCAATATATGGCGAAGGGTTAGGCTTTGAGCTACAATACCTACATCCAATGTAATAATCTAACTTAATCCATCGCCGAATCGCAGAGGGATGCTCTCAACTAAACTGGGATTTCCACATTTAACTGGGTCCCAGTGGGAGCTGTAACCATTGGTCGAAATTGCTCTACATAACAATCCTCCACAGATTCGCATTGATTGAGTACCTGGATACATAGATTATTTACCCATTTTATTTACTAAACTTTCAGCTAAAATGACAACAACAATGAAGCTCAAATAATGACTGGCGTCACAAAGAAGAAATGAAGAGTCTTTACCAAGGAGTTATGCGTAACTGGAGCAACACTTCAAACCGCACTGAAGCAATTTTTGTTCAATGATGAGTTCGGAGTCGGTTGCAATATTTATTACATCTTGGTGGTGGTACAGTTTCGCTGGTACATCGTCAGCTTCTTCAGCCAGTCAGTAGTTATTATTATAATGTGTATTCTTCCATATAATGATTGTACTCCTCGCTTATAGGTAGGTGTTAGTACACCACTTGGTCTTCTACTTCTGAGTACTGATATGTTATCTTTGTGGTAGGTATGATTTCCATTCATTTCTTCTACTAGTTTTGAATCCACAACTACTTGGTCTCTCTTCAGACTGTTAGGTTATCTATGTGGTAGGTTTGAACCTTCTTCATCATTATTCATGCTACTTAGTTGCAGTTTTTTCTCTTCTTTGTTCTTATTCAACAGAATTTCTACCATTTCTTCCATTGAGATTTGAGTCCATTTGTATTCGGTCTCTCTTCAGACTGTTGCTTCATTCTTTGATGAGTGAGGTGAGTTTTCTGTGGACCATTTGACCTTTGAGTTTACTTTTTTGGAGACATAATCAAGGTTGTGGTGTGAGTGGCTTCTGTGGTTGCCAATCTCAAATATTCAGAAATCATTTACTGTAAAGTGAAACCACAAAATGGAAGAGATGGTAGAAATTCTGTTGAATAAGAACAAAGAAGAGAAAAAACTGCAACTAAGTAGCATGAATAATGATGAAGAAGATTCAAACCTACCACATAGATAATCTATCAGTCTGAAGAGAGACCAAGTAGTTGTGGATTCAAAACTAGTAGAAGAAATGAAGCGAGATCATACCTATCACATAGATAACCTATCAGTACTCAAAAGTAGAAGACTAAGTGGTGTACTAACACCTACCTATAAACAAGGAGTACAATCATATTATATGGAAGAATACACATTATAATAATAACTACTGAAGCTGATGATGTATCAGCGAAACTGTACCGTCACCAAGATGTAATAAATATTGCAACAGACGCCAAACCCATCATTGAATCCCAGAAGGAAATGGTCCATCCATACCACAACAATCATAATGTTTGTTCGACAATGAGTTTGATGTTGTTATTCTGAGGCCAACTCAAGCTAGCTCAAGGTATTATTTATCTAAGATTTTGTCAGGAACCACTATTTCAGGGAGTTCAGTTCAGGTTGTTGTTCTTTCAAGAGAGAAAAAAAACAACTTTTAGGAGTATAAGGTTTCTTTGTACGAGTAGCTTGTTTGGGAACCCCTATTTGGGTAATTTTCGAGTCAGTCGAGTGTTATAGTGTTTTGTATGTTCACAGACATCATTTTGTGGAAATAAGGCTCATTCCATTGATATACCTGTACCTTGGACTTATCTGAAAAATATAATTCAATGCTTTCTTCTTTCAAGACGCATTGTGGACTTAATCAGAAAGATTTTGCATCAAATCGCACTATGTCAACAGTTTAAATTGTGATGGGTAAATAACAATACCTAATCTAACTATCAACTTACTGTTGCAGGTTGTGCCCTTGGTGCAACATTTGCCAGATGCGACATTGCATGGGGAGCAATATAGGTCTATAGCAATGAGCCCCTAATTTGAATAGTCAAATGTTCGGACATTTTCTGCATGGAAGTCCATGTCAGAGAATTCTGAATCGAATCCTGAAGTGTTATATTTTTAAATATACATAATAATTATGTATATGAATCATTCCAGACATTATCTGATCGTAGGATAAATCTAAGAAATCCACACAAAAATTTGAAAAATTACGATAATATCAAAAAATAGGAAGATGAGTTTGTCGGGCAGCATTTTTGGAGTAGGTACTCCTGGTGGGCAAATTTTGAAAATTCCTTTTAAAAAATCGCTTCTATAAACGCGATTTTTGAGGGTTTTTTTGTGAGAATTACCATCATAAACATAAAAACATTATGGTATATTCGGAAACAGCTTGAAATTTCCTATACGAATGGTGGACCAAAACTTAAAAAATCCATAGTTCAAAAATGCTAAAATGATTCTTTGAAAATGCTGGTTGTTTTCATTTTTCTTCGAAAATTTAGGATCTCCTGAACAATAGCTTCCTGTAAAGACGAAGCAATGTTTATAGGTACCTGAAGGTCATTATTTTATTCTATTTTTCATTTTGCTTCCTCACTACCGAAGGTAGGAAGCTATGTATTCGTGCAAGAAACGAAAAAAATTTTTGTCCTCCAAAATCAAAATTTCCACTTGCTTTTTACGTCTCAGAGCTTTCTGAACAATTTTGGTTCCGTGTCTGTCTGTCTGTCGGTCGGTCTGTGGTCAATTCCTTGTCCCAGGCAAAACTACGAGTATATGAAGATGAATGTGGTCCGAATTTGATGAAATTTTCAGGGATTGTGCGGGTTAGTCCCGTGACGGTCCCCTGTCATTATAATCGCCATCGGACCACTAGTAGCGTGAGCGCATGCGCAAACTTGAAATTTGTTGTCATAGGCATGCTCCTAACTCCTAAAGTATTCTACCAATTTCTTTAAAATGTTCACTAACTGATTCTATACGTCCATGTTACAAAAGTGAGGAAGCTTTACTGCCCACCCAACTTGGCAGACGTTTTTTACTTTATTTTGTTTTATTTTTATTTATTTTTTGTTTTTTTTTAGATTTTTATGAATGTAAGTGAATGTTAGTTATATATAAGAGTGTTTTGTGGTAGAAAAAACTACCAAACATGATAGTAGATTCATGATTTTGGGGGGAGTGTCTACGCATTTTTCGATTCGCACTCATCCTATGTAAATGTATTTATGGTGTGCTTGTGTGTGTGTATATGTGGAAATGAGGTGTGTTCTACGCCCAAAACCCTGGAGTGGATTCCCACACATACGCCTATGGGCGGAAATACGACTGTCCATAGCTTTCCAATAGGCCACCAGTGAAGAGTAATCGAACATAACATAATTACATGGGTATAATAATAAGATTGACGAACCTTTCCATGCATTTTTATGTATGTTTTATGTAATCAAGAAGACAAATATCTATCTATGTATATCCTACTTTGAAAATCCAACAGGTACAATTAGTTTTCAAGATGGGAATCGATAGAAATATCCATTCAACACCTCGAAGTTGCTCAGTCCGTACCTTTGCTGTATCCTCAACATGGTGCTCAAAGCGTCTTGTAGCTGCTGTATCTGCTGAGTTAAGTCCTTCTGCTCGGTGTTGAGGCTCTCGTAGCCTTGGTTGATCTGGAGGGAGGCCGGCCGGTCCGTCACCAGAGTGTTCTTCAACTGAGGGATCACAGCTTCCTACGTTCAACAGAAAAATATTTTCTTGGTTGGAGTCAACTGGACATTCAAAAATCGACATCGGACGATTCGATTCAGATTATTAGGGGGTCAGGTCATTTCGGTGAAGATCAATTCACAGGATCTCGAACAAGTTATATTGCGCTTTCCTATCACAGCTTCTACAGCTACAGTTTCGTCAGCTAACTTGCTGAAATCTTTAGGCGATAAATAATAAAACTAATAAAAAGAGCAACAGATAAAGATGGACACTTCCAGTCGTTTTTTAAGTTTTAAAACATATTAAAAAAATAATGCTGTTCACATAAGGGCAGGAAAAGCTAAAAGTGCCTGTACACGTACATTCACACGATGATCTCAAACAAGGTATATTGCGCTTTCCTATCACCGCTTCTACAGAGGCTACAGTTTCGTCAGCTAAATTGCTGACATCTTCGGGCGATAAATAATAAAAATCATAAAAAGAGCAACAGATGAAGATGGTCACTTCTTGTCGTTTTTAATTTTAAAAACACATTAAAAAATAGTGTTTTCCATGGCCAGGAAAAACAAAACAAAAGTGCCTATACAAATAAAATTTAAAAAAATACAAAACCCTACCAAATAACGAAAGCTTTAATGCGAAATTTCTAGTTCTAAGGATCAGAGAGCGAAAATGCTAAACCGTGGTGAACTGACGGCTGCGAAAACAGAACTGAATCGTTTCAAAACGAATCGGTATCGACCTCGCAATAAGGGAAAGAAGTCCCTGCATAAAATAACAGGTATTATTGATGTAGGTTAGCTAATGCAGAAGGCTACCGGTGGCGTAGGTTGTAAGGTGAGAGAAGGGGTGAACGACGAAGGCTGTAAATGATGGTAGGAAAGGGGTTTGAATGGTTGGTGATTGTATGGATCGGGGCTCGTCGTTGTCACAAACAAACCGCGGAGGGAGTTCATCGACCTCGAATTTTCATTTTATTGGCATTATACAATTATACTCGGTCAATGTTACGGTTTAAAAGAAAATTAAGGACTATGAACTAACTAACAGGTTTAAATAAAAAATTAAAAAAATGGGCGTAAATGAAAACGTTGTCTGTTCCCACGAAGGTAATGAGTTAACTTCCAAGTCATATTGATTTCGACGGTTAGGTCATCAATAACAAACAAGAACTACCGAACAAGCAACCGGTGTCCTTCGAGGCTAAAGTTCAAAACTAGCCTCTTTAATGATATAGTGACTGATAGTACCTATCGTATTTATTTAATAACTCACTTAATAAATACTCACTTGCGTGTCATCCGTTTGTGGTGGAGTGAACAACCGTAGGCGATGGGACGGGTGGGGCTGAGCGGGAATTGGTGTGTTCCGAATGAGGACCGCTGCATCCCCGCTGGGATCCATTTCCTGAAAACATACAAAATAAATATTTAATTCATTTCTTTCTTTATTTTATTTATTTATTTTTTTATTTTATTTTTTTGTTATTTTAATACCTATTTTTTTTTAATTTAATTTTTTCATATTTTATTTCCTTATCTAGTTTGTAATTTATCATTTTCTTTTGTGTTTCTGTAATCAATTATTGTATTGGGCTAGCCCGTATCAAATAATAAATAAATAAATACTTAAGCAAGTGCCAAATATTGTCTGGAATCTTCAAAATTGATCCAGAATTCAAGAATTTCAAGTTGGTGAAATACAGGCTAATACACTGATCCGAACAAGGCACAATTCATAGGGAATCATCTAGAGGTCAGTCTCTAACCAACCTTCAAGTTTGAGAATTTGAAATTATATTTTGAGGATTTAACGTTAGCGTATTGGGCAGTTGCTGCTGTTCCAACAGTGATTAAATTCATAGGGGAGTATCCAGGGCCTTACTCAAATCCGAAATTAATAGAACCTTACCCGAAAAAACAGAAAAATCCCCGAAAAATAAATAAATAAATATAAATAAAAAATAGAAAAACCCCCCAAAAAATTCCCGAAAATATAAAAATCCCTGAGAAAAAATAGAAAAAAATCCCCGAAACATTATCTACCTGAATAATTGTAAGTTGATAATTTAGTAAATATATATAAAGTCTGTTCAAAAAAAAATTCTAAATACCTAATAAAATATATAATCCAAAATTATATGCACCACCGCTGGTTGGCAGAGATTTTTAATAATAAAAAGTAAAATGTGAGGTACCTTAGATTCATTCCAAATCGTGCAGTACCTTCGAGATTGAGTTCCCGCCTGTAAAGAAACAAATTCAGGATTTTAGCTAGATGTGAATATACGGCAAGGCATCAAGAGGTGTATAATATACATACATCCGGAAAAAATTTAAATGCCTACATAAGGTAGTAATAATCTTCCAGACTTCCATCGTTACTCCAAGAAGAGATGTTGAAAAGTACAAGTAGGTACGATAATAATAGGTACGATAACTATAGGTACGACGATATTAAACTTAGAATATTCTCAATGTCGTCGTTTCCCAAGGTCAAATGTTCGGCTTGAACATTTTCGAATGTCTCCGAACTGAACATTTTAATTAGGTCAAACCTGAGAGGGTAGCGAGTTTTGTATTCAAGTCACCCCTCCTCCGCAGGGCTGAAAATATTCAAGTTGAGAGCAACTTGCCCTGGTAGTTGAAACAAGATTCCAGTTCTTATCAGTAGGGTAAGTTGCAAAAAAACCCGTTAGTATAGACAAAATATTCGAATATTCACAAGAGTGTGCGCAGTTGGTTCTGGGCAGGAAAAATATTAAAATATATTGACTAGTTGGAATCGACCTCGTATCTTCCAGAGGAGTAATCCGAACCCGCTCCTCTCCTTAAGAAAATTCTGCCCGTCAAGCAACTACTCATCTCAAACTGCCCCTAAAACTCAAACCACCCTTCAAGAAACTCCATGGAAAAGGAAACAAGTTTCCACGGTGAAGTAAATGAGAAAAGAACCCCCCCACCTATCGTCTTTCCTTCCCAGATCTACCAAACTGACACGAGGATGATGGGAAAATGCCAGGAGAGTGGTCTAGATATAAGTTACACCCCATAGACAACTTTTCCAAACTGATTACTACCATCTCGTCTTCCCTTTGAAAAACTTCACCTTTCAAACCTTTTTCTCGTACTTTCCCAAACTTTTCCAACAAAAGGATATCGATAAGATGCGACGGACACAGAGAGAATTCGCCCGTAACTTGAATCCCGTTTTTCGATCGATGCAATCTACAAAATCTCTCATCCGCTTGAAATATTCGTAGCAAATACAATTTCGTTGAAGCGTGAAAATAAATTTACACGAGTCTTGACGTTATTCCAGGAAAAGACGATTTCGTGCAAAACTTTTAATTGGCTTCACACAAGTTTGTAGCGAAATGAAGTTTTCCCAATGATCCAGGTCGGAAACGCAGGAAAGTTCATTCGAAACACCTTTTTTAGCGATTTTTTCACTTGACTCCATTGCAACCAATGAGAACGCGCGAATATTAGTGGCATTTAAACTAATACGCTCTTTTGTATATAGCTATTACAATTCGGGCACAACTTGGCGTAACAAAAATAACGTTTGTAAGGAATCTTGTTTGTATTCGCTTCAAAATTCGAGTTCAGGGCTAGTGGATCGCCACGGAAGCGGCGGCTTGGGGGGCGCCGCGGGTGCCATGGCAAAAGTAGTATAACACAATTTGAACAGCATTAAGTTAGATGTACATATAACGCATTTTGGAAAGTTATGTGTTGTGGGTCTCACCCCCACAATCATTAAATTAAGTATTCAATAAATAATACGAGTCGAAATAGGAAGGCCTAAAGGCATCAAGTCTCGGGGAAAACCCCAGTACAGGAGAGGCGACCCCTCCACACGACCCTAGGGTCACATGGGGGGGCTCCCTGACCTATATAAGCGACTTTACTGCCCATTAGAGTCATTCCAGTAGTAGAAACCAGTTAAGCCTCAAAGCCTACCCATTTCGACTAATTTTAAACCAAGCTCTCGCATTGTTACTTTTCTAACCTTTCGAAGTACGAGTACATTCTTTTATTGTTGATCTAGTACCTATACGAATTTCCAATCTAAATTCTGAATATCCCTCTTTGAAGTGCTTAGGAAGGATATCTGGAAAGGAGATCCTTACTGCCGTCCTGTTAGGCAGTCAGTCTGTCTGCCCATTAATGTGACGTTTTCACAAGAAGGCCAGTCTATTAATCGGCATGACGTCTAATCAGGGCTTGGCATAAGGTGGTTGCTCCATAGCCGTCTTCGTGGGCATGTCATCAACCTAGAGTGACGTCTCTCAACGGAGGCCTGTCTTCTAGCCAAGTTGACGCCCACATAAGGCCTGGCTGGACAACCCGGGCTGCCGTCTAGATCTCTAGCCATGGCAAAACATTCCTAGAAAGATATCCAACCGAGGCATCATGCGAGAGTTATAAAGAAGGAGGTGAGGGGCGAAAGATAGATACAAAAATCAATATAAAAGAATTTAGGGAGCTCAAGTAAATATAGGAGTCAGAACATTGGTAACCACGGCGGTGAAAAATGACCATGGCAGAAGCAACCGCCTCCATCAAGTAAATATAGGAGTCAGAACATTACCTTATGTATAACTGAATTCTGAATATTACGTTTAAATTCAAGTAGTTTAATTTCAGACTCTAGTATTTTTGTAAGTATTAAGTCTCTTGGTGGACATTAAAACGCAGACAGCGACGCAACCTGCCACGCAACTTTGTATGACTAGCGTCGCGCATTGTGTGTTGGCGGGCCTGACAACATCTAGCCCCTTGTGCCAATAAACCACGTGACCACCCTGTTCGAGTTTGCCCTAAATCGATCAGGAACGCGATCCCTGACCTTCATTGCTTTTCCTTTGATCCTCTTTCTTTTTTGAAAACTAGCTAATACGCCTTTTGTGTACCTTGGAAAAACATCGATTCCTAGATATCTTAGGAAGGCCTTGAGAAAGTTTCAGTTCAATATCTTAATTCGTAACCGGTTTGTACGATTGGTTTTGTCCATTTTCCAAATGATTCTAGATTTTTGGATTTTGCATTCCTAAATTCCTCTTTTGGATGGTTATAATTTTGATTCCTCACAACCGAAGGAGGGAAGTCCTATGTTTGTGCGGGCGTTCGAACAAGTAGTGTCCACCAAATTTAAAATTTTCACACGATACACTTGAACTGACAGCGATGGAATTCACAGGGGACTTTTCAGAGGGCCCACAGCACAACCAATCAAAATTTCATCAAAATCAGATCATAAGTTTCGGAGTTGCTTCTGAGACAGATTTTTTCCTCTGGTCAATTCCTTGTCCCAGGCAAAAATCCAAAATTTACTGTCCGATTTTGATGAAATTTTCAAGGATTGTGAGGTTTGTACCCTAGATGGTCCCCTGTAAGTTTCAGCCCTGTCGTATCAACAGTGGATTTCCTGAAACATTTACGTCAACAAGACTATTCGGTAACACTGTGTCGAACAAGTTTCAAATCTTGGTCGAAGAACTTCCAAATCACTAATAAATCGAGTAGAGAAAATATATTTTGTAGATGAAAAGTAGTTGAGTTGAAATTTGAGCTCCCAGATCGGATGAGTAAAAAAATAAGCTCCCAGAACAACTGAGTCGAAAATTGAGTTTTCAGACCAGCTGAGCAGAAAATTGAGCTCCCAGATCAGATCACACCATAGTTTAACATTCAATTTTATCTTAGAGTGAACAGGAGAGAAGAGTTACTGGGTATCAAGTTTACTGGAGTACGTGTGATATGATGTACATATAGGATTGAAAATGAATGAATGAATGAGTTTATTGTCATCATACATCATACAGAATAAAAAACAAAAACAAAAATACAAACTCAAATACTTTTTGAGTCATAATTTGTTCCTGTTAATCTTATAAGTACCTGTTACAATAAGTGTGGCAGCTTTCCACTTTGACGTACTATCGTTGATGAGCCATCTTTTTAGCCAACCTCTCAAGGAATAAAGCTTTTTCAGGGGATAATTGGCAAGCAATAGGACGGTGACTTCCTCTGCTAAATTCGATGTATTTAACTATACATATGGTTGGAGACCGGTTTCGACTATATCGTCATCCTCAGTCCAGTAAGTGATTGGAGTAAAGCTCGAAGTGGAGACTTGAAGATCACAAACTATCCCATGTATTGTTAAATACATCGAATTTAGCAGAGTAAGTCACCGTCCTATTGCTTGCCAATTATCCCCTGATTCAAGCACCTCTGCACCATCGGCAATATCCACACAAAGCTTTTTCAGTTGATCGAAATTTTCTCTGTCTTCTGACTCTGTGAATCGAATACCTGTCTTTTTTTTTTGGTTCATATAAGAATTAGTATTCTTTACGCTTGTAACGTTCAAGGAGATCTGTCAGTAACCCGATCTTTATCCTCACAAATCTTCGTTAATAGTACTTTCCCTCTGACGCTCTCTTTTCCCTCTGATTAGCAAACGCCCCCGATAACTCTGTTTCATAAAATACAATTTACGTCAAAACACGGGCCTCTATGAGTTTTTCTTCAGCCCTGAGAGTTGGCAGTCGAAGGGGTTTTAATCCCATTTTCCCCATCGCTCCAGAAAATGAGATCCAATTAGATCAAAGTGTTTTTCCAGTTGGAATTTCTCCCCCACTACGAACAAGGCCATGCGACGGACTATTTCAGCTCGAATGCCAAAGAATAAAATCCTTGGAGGGTTCTGGGTCGTGATAAAGGTCTCCAGTTCTACGACGAATCCCAATGTTTACCCGTTATGCAAAATAATTGTTTCTGAACGAACCACAGAGAGAACGACTCTACAAACAGAAAAACGTCTGGTGACTTTTAAAAGACCTGCTACTGAAAATTTTAATTGCTCGAGGCTCGAGTGAATATTTCCACGTTGATATGTTCTCACTTGCTTTTCATGCTTCATGTAACATGGACATAATGAAAATAATCATCTCGTGAAAAAATAATTACTCAAAGCGTATTTTCAATGTTCTATCTACATCAAAAGCGCTGAAACTTGTGCCACACTTCTCTCCTGCTCACCCTTAGATCAGGGAGCACAATTTTCCACTCAGTTGATCCACGATCTAAAAAAAACAAAAAAAAAAAAAACGGTGTAATGAAAAAACGTTTTCTATTTCCACGAAAATAATGAGATACAAAGTTAAATCGATTTCGACGGTCAGGCAATCGTCAGGAACAAACAAGAACTGAACGCAAATCAGAAAGAGATCAGCTTAACTTTAATCCATTGGTCGAGAAAAGTGAAGGGGCTGAGAGGAATACCCAATCACGTGCAAGCAAAGTGAAAGGGTTGGACGGGAACTTCAACCCTATTTGCTGAGGGAAGCGAAGGGGGGCTGGGAGGAATAGCCAATGCCAATCAAGGGCAGACATAGTGAAAGGGGGCTCAAACAATGGTGAGGGTAATAATATGAAAAGGGAAAAACCAAGCTATTGCAGGAAAAAACCTAAATAATGGTGACATATGATTTGGAATTACCTCATTCAACCATTTACCAGTCCTATCACTTTTAATTATTTTGACATTTTCAAGTACATTCAACATGCCTCCCTTTGGGCAAAGATGAAGAAATTCTACAAACTGTCTATGTACTATATAAACTGTATAAGCTGTGCTCTTTCTGATGTACCTTCAGTTCTTGTTTGTTACTGATGATGGGCTAACTGTCGAAATCGATTTAACTTTGTAACTCATTATTTTCGTGGAAATAGACAACGTTTTTTTCATTAACTCCGGTTTCTTTTTATTGAAATGGGTTTCCACAACTTTGTTGCGAGTGATTTAGTTCGTACCTACGATCTGATTTTCGACTCGGCTGATCTACAAACTCAATTTTCGACTAAATTTTTTTCACGGGAAGTAAAAATTAAGGGGTCAACATTTCCACAACCTCTCGGAAGTGTGTTGAAAAACTACAAATTTGCACTTTTCCAAAATTTTGTAGGACAGGAGTTAACTTCTTCTGTTTTGAAACCTATTTTCCCTGAAAGCTCACAATATATTGGGCAGGTGGATCTGTAAACTTCACTTCCGGTTCCGGCCAGCTACGGCTTTGGTTGCAATGTCGTTTCAAATATGAAGTAATCGCCTGTCTGTCAACGAGCGGATCGATTTGTTTGGACATGAATCCTTTATTTGACTGCGGGACGGTTCGGTGCTACCAAACGTTGTTTTTCGACACAAATCATCTTCGTAAACCACATTTCAAAAGTCGAGTTTTCTTTACAATTAGTTTTGCTAAAATCAACTCGTTGTCGTATTTATTTTTGATATCCAATGAAAAATCATTGGACTGCGTTCACCAAACTTCTAGAAGTAGTTAACAATCGAAATGTCGGCAATGGCATATCTTATCAAATGCTTTAGAATAGTCAGAATAGATCGTATCCACCTGATTTCACCTCCCAAAAGCTCTCAGAATATAGTCCTCAAAAAGCAGAAGATCGGTTGAGGATGACTTTCCAGGCACAAATCCACGCTGTTCCTCGATTATATAGTGTTTGAGGGAAGGAGGTACAGTATTTACGACTATCTTGTCCAAAACCTTCGGTTTTCAGAGTTCTGTTCTCAAAATCGGCAATTTCGTCCACTAAGCGACAGAGGCTGGACGGAACAAGTGGCAATGGTGTTGAAAAATGGTTTGTGGCCTAAAATGACAAATTGGACGCACCAGTAGGTGTAGGGCCTAGGGGAGCCCTGAAACACCGCAAGCTGCGATATTTCCGTTCCAATGGGAATCCTCTGAATAGGTACGCGATTGTATATCCGAACGCATTCAGTTGGTCGTATCGACCGGAGGGAAATAATCATCCGAGGCACACCGAAGCCCAATACGGTTAGTACGGTTGACAAATCACACGCCTGAATAGTATGAGCCGATTTGACGATTTCTGTAGCATATTCTCAAGCAGGATCACAAACTACCATTCTTACTAACTAGACACAGGGTGACCAAAATTTAATGGATCAGTACATTATTTCCCTCACATCGTAGCACGAAAACCCGGACATGTGCCGTTCTCTAGGAATTAGCATGGAACATGCTTCAGCCTCGAGCGAACTACCCAAAAAATTTGAAACCCAAAAGTACCATTCATGCAGCATGAGTTGATGAGCGAATTTTCGAAGGATAATTTTAACCGATTTGGTGGGTGATTCTTATAGGAAATTTTACGCTGATTCCGAATATACCAAATGTTCCTAAGTTTAATGTGGTAATCTACACAAAAACGCGTTATTTAGCGATTTTTGACTCTAAATTTTCTAAATTTGAATCCTTGGAGTACTCCAACAATTCTGGCCAACGAACTCATCCTTTCTTTCGATATTATTGACATTTTTCCGGATTTTTTATCTCGATCCCTAGGGCAGATATCGTCTGGAGTGACATATATATACTCGGCGCTGAGCGCCTCGCCAGGGGGCAAGCCCCCTTGGACCCCCCATGATCTATCTCTTCTATACTTCGTATAGAAAGAGGAGCAATTTACCAATGTAATTCCTAAACATAGGTACTTTCTCTTCTTATAAGGTGTGACGTTTTGGGACATGATCATGGGACAAAATCATCGGACAAAAAATTAAATAGGGGTGAGGCTAAGAATTAATTCGTAATTAATATAGTACCTATATAATATATACATAAATACGCATATAAAAAAAGTGTTAAATTTCAGGAATCGTTTTAGAATGGTCTGAAACGGATTCCCATGAAGAAAATTTTCAAAAATTTACATTATTTAAATTTTGAACCCATTGCAATAATAGCTTCATTTTCTTCGAAAATTCGCTTACATCTTCGAAAATTCATTTCCGAGGAAAGCGCACATGCGGAAAAGTGTCGAAATTTGAAATTTACGGAAAAAATCTTTAAGAATGGCACTGTCCCGTGTTTTTTGTTCCATAACTGGACGAAGAGTGCTAATCCATTAGATTCTGGTGAACCTGTATATCGTTTTTCATTCAACCTAATAGGTTATTATTGTTCCTATCAAATTGATGTTATATTGATCCAACCCAATTTTACTGTTTCAATCAATTTAAAGGGTCATGAGTAACTTGACAATTTTTCAAAAAAAAAAAAAAAAAATGAATTAGAGATTACAAAAATATCTTAGTTTTCAAGAAATTCGTGAAATTGCACTTATTAGGTAAATTATTGTTAAGTCAAACTACGGACTTCAAGAATAATGATAATACCCGAGGTAGAGATAGGTACCTGGGTAATATTATTTGGTGTAGTTATGGTTTGGTTTGGTAGTAGGTTATTTGGAATGGTAAAGCTTTGATATTAGTGAATTGCTGAAACTTACTCGATTCGAAATGATCTCTGCCCCTTGAGCAATTGCTTCCGATAGCGTCGAAGCCAGATCCGCGTAAACATCTTCCAGTTCCTGGAAAAATTAAAACAACGTTAATCAAACAACCTGCATTGAAAAAATATTTAGATGATTATATACAGTGAAACCGTGATAAGAGTAACCTTGATAAGTAAGCAACCTCGATAGATGAGCGTGGGACCATTTTATTTTAATTAAAATCTCTACTAATGAACACGACGTTTCAAACGGCCTCCTCAATGAGAATCAAACCTCGATAAGTAAGCATGAAGCCGGGTAATGCGCCTTTCAGTGAGCATTTCCGTCGCTAAGTGAACTAGGTATAGGTTTTTATCAGTTTTTATTAAATATTTAATATGATGTACCTAGATCCTTTAAGGATCTCTTTCGCATTGTCAATAACAGGTGTCCTACAGTACGTACACCACGTCCCACCACCCATTTATTTTCAATAAAAATATTGTAAACATCAAAAACTCGTTAACTGCATCTTTGTGTACCAATTTCAGCCCTCCAGGTAAATAATTAGTCAGAGAAACTTAGCCAAACAGGTGAAAAAACGTCGTTTTTAGCACATTTTTAGCGAACTTTCGAAGAAAATGAAGCTATTGCAATGGCTTCAAAATTTTAGTAATGCAAATTTTTGAAAATTGTCTTCTTGGAAATCCGTTTCAGACCATTCTAAAAAGATTCCTGGAATTTAACACTTATATATACCTATAAATGAAAAAGTGACTCTGGAATCGAGATAAAGAATCTAAAAAAATCTTAAAATGTCTCTCTCTTGGGGGTCAAATTTTGAAAATGTAGAGTCAAAAATCGCTATTAAAAAACCCGTTTTTTGAGGTTTTTGATGTAAATCATCATAATAAATTTAAGAATCAGCGTAAAATTTCCATAGGAATCACCACCAAATCGGTTAAAATTATTCTTTGAAAATTCGCTCATGAACTCGCTGCATGAATTGTTAGATTTTCTCTCTAGCAACTCTAACAATTTTGATGGAATTCACAGAACTACTCTTAAAATCAGTTCCAATGCCCCTCATCTCCACAAAAATATCCTAAGGGCCGAAATCAGCGTTAAAACCCACAAAAATTGACATTTTTCAGGTTTCTACGGGTGAGGAAAGTAATGTGAAGCCGCACACCAGATGTTTTCGTTTAAGTACTAATCTATAGAATTGTTTGATACCTTGTCACGTTTTAGAACTCTTCGTATAGAATTGTTTGATACCTCGTCACGTTTTAGAACTCTTTGCATAGAATTGTTTGATACCTTGTCACGTGATCTTCCGATGCGTTTTAATGTAGCAGTTGGCCCATATTTGCATCGTATTGGAAGTCTGTTTAAAACCACTTAACCGTTGGTTATAATTCCCAAGTTAACCCCCCCCCCCCCCCCCCCCCCCCCCACGCTCTCAACGGAAAACCCGTTTCCAACATAATGGGTCTTACCCATTAGCCATAATTGAACGTTTTCGCGGATAAAGTGCCTCAGCTGCTTATAAACCGTTGCAAACGCTTTTCCGCCCCCTAAACTCAAACGTTCTCTCCTTCATCCATTTTACAACCTGCTGTGCCTACATTGCCCGTAGGCTTAGGTAAAGCAGATAATAACATAGGTGGAGGGTAGTTGTGAAACGATGTACCTATATAAATGTAGTTCCGAGAAAATATATAGGTACCTACCTACGATGATGGTTTATCAAGTATTAAGTCTACAACTGGCTCAACCAAAAGTTGTTCTCTTTCACAATTTCATTCATATTTCGTTGGTCCCACTGCAACACTGGCTAACTGATTGTCACCATCTTTTCAGGAGAGGCAAAAAACTGGTTTTCAATTATTTATTATTCATACCGAGATTTATTATACGTCCACTTCACCTTGTACCCGGCTCGAAAATGGTTACTAAAGTCCACAATATGCAAAACATTGAGTTGTAATGGAAAAATGGTCAGATAGCTGCTGTTGTTTCACAATCTCATGTAGATAGTCAGTGTTGTTGTATGTATCACATTTCTGCCGATTTTTGGAGACCTATCCAACTGAAAAGTTGATGAAGAATCATGGAAATATGATGGGAATAGAGGGAAAGTACGAGTTGTGCTCTCGTGAATTTGGAGAAAATCTACCAATTTTCAAACTGATTTTCAGAGAATTATCTCATGATATTGTAGCAATTTACTGATAAGTACAGAATCCCATCACTTTATAGGTTGGCAAGAGTCTTGCAGCGTTTTATCTTCATCATTGTCTCGCTGACAGTTCAAGTTTTGGCCGGATTCATGTCGAAGTGGCTTAGTGGATAAAGTAAAAATTATTCTGTTTACATACCTAGCCCACAGTTCCAGTTCTACGAGAATTTGAGTTAAAACGCTGCAAATTATTACACAACGGTTTATTA
>JAEMON010000014.1:13600006-13610945 GCA_030264115.1 Lygus lineolaris | reverse complement strand
TCAAAAACATTTCTCACTAAAATGAGGGACATTTCGCCTTAAAGTATTCTCAATCTAACCACGAAGTTGAACAATTTCGATTAAGTAGGCATGCTTGGAACTTTTGACATTATCAGAGTATTTTTGCAAAAAAAAAAGGAAAAACACTCGAAACGGGAGCATTGTTACATTCAGTAGTGACAGACACGGGCTGTTTAACATGCGCCTGGGTAGTTCTCAGTCGATACCTTCCTGTTGTATCCATCACTATGGGATGGGGGATCATAAATACATGAGATCCCGTTCCCTCTTCTTCTAACCTCGTAAAGAGTCACCTTCAGGCTTGCCGTCTCCTAGAAATTCCCTACCTTCACTCACGGGGCTTTTCAATATTCACTGGAAGCCCTCCGTCGACGGTAAATCCACTCAAAGGAAACAGAAGAACGAAGAACCTGCCCCTGTCGACTGCCGAGTTTATTTTACTCTACTCTATTTCGGCAAATAGATTTATTACGAAGTTGGCTCGTTCTTTTCGCGAATTTATGTCGCAGTTTGTTCAGGTAGTGAATTTGCATAACAGAAGAGAGAGGAGGGGAGTGTAGGTACCTATGCGCTGCAGGCTGGGAGCCGAAATTCTCACCTACCTAGGAATCCTAGGGCCTTGCCAAACACTGCAGTCATTAGTGTTTCTGCCTACACGAATAATTAAAAAAAGTCTCATTCATGCAGCATGATTTGATGAGATAATTTTCGGAAAATGATTTTAACCGATTTGGTGGGTGATTCTTATAGAACATTTTTCACAAATTCCGAATATACCATACCATACCATGTTTAGTATGGTAATTCACACCAAAAACCTCAAAAAACACGTTTTAAAAAAATATTTTTGACTCTATATTTTCAAAATTTGACCCCTTGGAGTACTCCGAAAATTCCGGCCAACGAACTCATCCTTTCTTTTGATATTATTGACATTTTGCAATTTTTTCGAATTTTTAGTTCGATTCCTTGGTCAGATATCGTCTGGGATTCCCTGGGATATTCCACTTTTCGACCGCTTTCATGACTTTTGAGAGAAAAGTTGAAGACCTGAGAATTCTGCGTTGAATGAGACTAACGCCAGCTCATTAATACAATAGCCATGATTTTTGGTGATTTTTCTAAGTTTTCCGGGTTTTTTTTTACTTTTTGAAAAATTACCAAAAATCTTGGCTACTTTATTGATGAGCTGGCGTTAGTCTCATTCAACGCAGAATTCTCAGGTCTTCAACTGTTCTTTTATACTAACGCAATTACGAGATTTTTCAGGTTTTTTGATGATTTTGCAGCTAATTAACCTGTCTTGGTAAAGGAACATGAGGTATACCTATTTGGAATCAGCGCCAAAGTTCCTTTAAGAATCGAGAGAATCAAAGTTATGATCGGGAAAATCGGATTTCGTCCCACGACAATTAGCATGAGCACAATTCAAGAATCAGTGTTGCCAACTATACGGATTTGTACAAAGATCTACGGGTATTCTAACAAACCTCCGATTTTTGGATTTTGGCTGGTGAAAATAATATACCTATTTAATATTGATAATATTCGGCAAAAAACTGAGTTAGAATGGTGATTTCTTTTGTAGCATTCCTATGATAACAACTGATGGTGTGACCCGTACTGGGTCACACGGCCTGGAAATTGAAAAATCAGTGAGCAGAAATAATTTAACAAAAAATCACGTGAAATTCATGAAATTGTTGTTAATTGTGGGGAGCAGGGAAGAGACACGCGGGACCACACGTGTCTCCCTTTCTCCCCACCAAGTGGATTCGTGGTCTGACAGGGGATCTACCCCCACCCTGTGTGTACATTTGCGTGGTATATATATCGGGCCAATGCCCAAATAAATCATTCTACTTAAATCACACTTACCTGTTCTCATTTCATCTACCTACCTTCCCACTTATCACAATAATCATTTTTAAAATTGCAATTTCCATACTTGAGTCATAAAAATTAATCGGTGTTGAAGCTTTTCAGATATATTTTGGCCTGAGGGTAACCCCGTGCGATTTTAGGTGAGAATGTATTATATTCATTGATATTGTCTAATATTGTTGAGAATTGATATTGACTAGAATTTATGTGTTAGCGGTTACCGTTAAGAGTTCAGGAAGGGTTTCACGGCAGTAGGTGTCAACCATGGCGTTGGTGGAGTGGAGCTGTGTGACATAAGTGTTGTGAGCGTCGAGGTAAGCGGCGAGCGAAGCTGTGCTTCCAGGCGTCTGCACGTGGCTCAGGTAGGCGGCCTTGTAGTCCTGCCGGCACTGGAAAAATAAAACATGCGGAATAGATGAATACTTTGATTAGAGATGGGAAAGAAAAATATCGATGCCGATATTTCTGAGTGGCATCGATACCGATATAATATCTGACCAAAACATATTATGATATTAAAGAGATAAGAGATATTACTATCTCTTATCACCACCGTTTGCAAAGCAACCCTGAAATTTGGCTCACTTTCGTCAGAACTTTTCAACGTTATCTCAACTGACAAAAAGTCCCATCCACACAGCATGAGTTGATTAGCGAAGTTTCGAAGAACGATTTCAACCGATTTGGTGGGTGATTCTTATAGGAAATTTCACGCTGATTCCGAATGTACCTATGTATACGTTCCGATGTTTAAGATGGTAATTCACACCAAAAACCTTAAAAAAGCGTTTTTTAACAGCGATTTTTGACTCTAATTTTTCAAAAATTCTGGCCAACGAACTCATCCTCTCTTTTGATATTATTGACATTTTGAAATTTCTTCAGATTTTTAGCTCAATTCCTCGGTCAGATATCGTCTGGAATGACACATTATATGAATATATTATACATATAATTATGTCACTGTGTGTCACTCTAGACGTTATCTGACCAAAGAATCGAGTTAAAAATCCACACACACACACACACACACACACACACACACACACACACACACACACACACACACATGTAGTTGTGCGTGTGCGTATGTGTGTTAAATTTCAGGAATCGTTTTAGAATGGTCTGAAACGGATTTCCATAAAGAAAATTTTCGAAAATTTGCATTATTAAAATTTTGAAGTCATTGCAATAGCTTAATTTTCTTCGAAAATTGGCTAAAAGATGAAGACCCAAATTCGAACCTATGATCCTCATCACCTATAATTCTTTCCGAGTAAAATGCGTTGAACATGGTCGTTATTTGAGTTGAAATTTGAATGCACAATAGCTCACTCTCTGGCTCGAATTGAAAATAACCGTTGAATCGATGGTTCTCACGGCGGAGAATAATGAATTATTTATTACTTTTGGGGCGTTTTTTTCATCCTTCGCCCCTTTGATCTTCGATATCCCCGATACCGAGCCTTCCACCATATCTCTCTTTCAATTTCGTGTCTTACTGATATCCGGAGGTGGGTTTTTTTCATTTATGAACCCGTAGGAATGGGATCGTTGGAATAGGAATCCAGTTTTCTATATTAAAAGATATGGAAAAAAAAAAAAAAAATCCCCGGCTTTTCTCAGTGGACGGTGGGTATATTAAGGATCAAAAACCGTCCCACACAAACGTTGCGTGATGTATTTGACGGTGCTGAAGTAGTGACCTTTCGAGTTATTTAATTCTGATCCAGGATATCCAATGCGAGAAGGTTCTCATGTGTATTTTATAGGGTTATTGGCGTACCTATAGGGGAATGGATTTGTGTTTCATGCTCACGTACAGATCGTAAAAACGTGGAGTGGAAATGCAGAGTGGAGTGAAATAAAGTTACGAATGAATGGATGGGATGACAGGAAATGTTGGTATCGTTTACGGGAAAGGGGAGAGACATAATTTTCATGAGTATACCTACCTACCTAATTATTAACATTACCAAGCTTAGCACTTTCAGAGTAATAATTAAAAGCTTGCATGCCGAGCCAGCCCAATGTTATTTTCGACATGCTCGATTTTATTTCCAAATTGACGAAAATTTGAATCATGTCTACTGAAAAACTATGGTCCCTCTTGTGGCATCACATCACTGTGGCATACTTTACAGTACAATAATACACTACTAGGAGTAGGTAGCTACCAAGTGTTGGCGCACTCTACTACGGTCCCTGATGAGGCTGATAAGATAAAAAGCGAAATTACTCGGGTAGCATAACTTGAAGCAGCCAACGCTATTTATCTTCACCAACAAACCACCATACTCATAACCAGAATGTCACCGAAAAACAATCTAAATGAATGTACTTGCAAGAAGAATAAAGCTGGGTTCACATTAAGCCGCAACACCGTACTGAAGTCCACAAAACCGTAATGCCGTAATTGAATCTGATTGGCTGTTCTCCATCTTTATGGTCTTACGGCCGAACGAGTTTTGAACCAGACTATCCTTGATTCAAAAATCTTGATATTTTGCGTCTTTACGGCGTTGCGGATCTGCGTACTGGGTTCTGCGCAGCAAAGCCGAGTGGGTCCTTATCTATTTCGTTATCTTGCTTTGGTTCGGCGTTTCTGATGGCGTTGAGGTTATACACGTTGCGTCATTGAGGTTTTGCAGACGTGAGTGCGGCGCTGCGCCTCAATGTGAACCCAGCTTGAGGCGCAACGCCGTACTTACGTCCTCAAACCGCAACGGCGCAACGCCGTAAAACCTCATCGCCGTCAGAAACGCAGAACCGAAGCAATATAACGAAATAGATAAGGGCCCGCTCTACTTTGCTGCGCAGAACCCAATACGCAGATCCGCAACGCCATAAAGCTGCAAAATACAAAATTTTTGAATTGAGGACAGTCTGGTTCAAAACTCGTTCAGCCGTAAGACCGTACAGATGGAGAACAGCCAATTATCCAATCAGATTCAACTCCGGTTTTGCGGGCTTCAGTACTGTGTTGTGGTTTACTATGAACCGTGCTTTGATCCTAGGAATCCATCAAAATCCTTGGAAAAAAACCCTCCATCTTCCGTGATGGCCAAGGGTTGCAACCACTCTTGTGTAATTGTTCGTCCTAGACGTACAAATATTAAGAAGAGTTCTGGTATTATAGTATTCATTATTCTGACGTAAGAAAGATTTTGATCATAATTTATTGATATCGTTATAATATAAAAGTATAAAGAGTCATAGTGCCTGCGCATGCGCCAACGTGAGGAATCCAACATACCTCTCGTCTCACGACTCAGTGGTCCAAATTCGCTCAATTATAATTCCGTGGTCGAGCCATGTAATCCATGGATTAGTCTAGACCAGATGTCTGGCCTCAGATTCGGTTTCAACGCACTTTAAACACAATTCAGAGACAAAAGCAAGAAAGAGCAGCGTGACGTCACGATTTTTCGACTGCTGAGATCCCCCCCTGCCATCAAGCGTTGGTGACGACATGAGTTCCACGAATTTCAAGACCATTTTCCACTCATCGGATGCCCTACAGATAGCATCTTTTTGAAAATCATGGAAAGCCATATCGATAGGGAAAAGCCGTATTCACGAAAGCTTCTCCATTCAGCTCAAGAAAGACCTTTTTTTTTTGGCTCGAGTCCAAGCAAAAAAAGGCACTTTGGCGCTCTGTAACCTTGTAAAGTGGAGAAAATATAATGAAATGTACTCGACAGTGCGATCTGCCAGTCCATCGACCCCCTCAGAGCCAGACGTCGGGTCTCCGTGTGACGTCACTTGCGCTTTTCTGACTGTTTTTCCTCTCGTATCGAGATAAACCGGATGATTAATGAGGGCCGCTCTTGGATCTGTGATTCACGGATAGAAGGAGTGGAAGGAGTCCGAAGATGAGAAAAGTGGTGGATGAGAACGTGATGACGGTCCAAGAAATATGATGATTGGGTGGAGATCGAAGATTTATGCTTGGGGAGAGTTTAAAAAAACGTCTGCCAAGTTGGGTGGGCAGTATAGCTTCCTCACATTTGTAACATGGACGTATAGACTCTGTTAGTGAACATTTCAACGAAATTGGTAAAATAGTTTCGGAGTTAGCCTATGACAATAAATTTCAAGTTTGCGAATGCGCAGTAGCCATACTTATCCAATTGGGCGAAATTGGATCCTCATCCCCATCCAACTAGATTCCAGTTCCTCCAAAACGTTGTGAACCCTAGAATAAATCTGACCCTCACCACAAGAAGCCCGCATTATTTAATTTACTTGATCTATAATAGACTGCCGGATCATCTTAGGCATCCATGTATTGTTATAACTCGTGCTTACTACAAGAGACTTTTATTTACCTGGATATTAGGCTTAGGTTCAGAGAATATTGAAAACATGTTGAGCAGCATTTATAATTAAATTCTAACAAATGAAGAATTGTATTTATATAACTTTTTTTTTTTCTTTTAAATTCATAGAGACTATTTAAAGTGTTTTTAAAGTTTTTATAGAGTGATGTAATTTGTTCATTTCACTTGGAGAAGAGTGTTGATTTACCACTTTTTTTGTTTTTTTAATATAATTATGAAAAGTTGAGAAGCTCTAGTCCGTCAATACAGGCAATGCCTACCGACGGGCTACTTTATTCAAATATAATTTTATTTTAATTTGTGTATCTTTGTGATTCTGACGGAATAAATCATTTCTCTCTCTCTCTCTCTCTCTCTCTCTCTCTCATAGGTAATTGTCTTGGAGTCAGCCAACAACTACCCATCGAAATTGAGCGAAATCCGTCATTAGGAACTGATATCTCGTAGTTTCAAGAAATTTAAGTTAGCGCATGCGCACACGCTATTGATGGTTCGATGGATATTAAATTAATAGGGAACTGAGTAGGGGCTACCTCAATCTCTGAAAATTTCACCAGCATTGGTCGAGTAGTTCCGGAGTTATGGCTATGAGACTAATTTCAAAATTGCGCATGCGCAGTAGGTATTACTGATAGAATCGTGTTGAATATCGAAAGTAATTGTCAACCTCCAACAACCCACCGAATTAGAGCGAAATCGATTCATTATGGACAGAGAAATCGTAGTTTCGCGTAATCAAGATCGCAATCCCTGAAAATTTCACCGAAATTGGTCGAGTAGTTCCGAAGATACGCCTATGACAACAAATTTTAAGTTTGCGCTTGCGCAGTAGCTATTATTGATCCAATCGTGACGAAATTCATAGGTTATTGTCTTGGAGTCAGTCCTCAACTACCCTGCGTATTTGAGCGGAATAGGTCAATTAGGACTTGAGATAAAGGGGTTTCAGGAAATTCACGTTTGCGCATGCGCTTACGCTACTAGTCGTCCGAAGGCCATGAAATTCATAGGGGACCGTCACGGGGCTAACCCGCACAATCCCTGAAAAATTCATCAAATTCGGACCACATCTTCATATAGTTTTGCCTGGGACAAGGAATTGACTACAGACAGACGGACAGACAGACAGACAGACAGACAGACAGACAGACGGACAGACAGACACGGAACCAAAAGTGTTCAGAAAGCTCTAAAACGTAAAAAGCAATTTTAAATTCTGATTTTGGAGGACAACAATTTTTTTTATTTCTTGCACGAATACATAGCTTCCTACCTTCGGTAGTGAGGAAGCAAAAGAGATCAAATGTATCTGAACGCTGTTGTAACAATTCCTGTCAGCCGCTACATAAAGCTAAACGGGGTTACGCCCTGATATAGTACATACTCGGCAAATACTCCCCTTTAAAAAAAAAAATATATAAATTAAAAAAAGCCTGCTTAGTGGATTTGGAACATAGCTTCCTCGAATCCTTAATATCCGGAAGGTAGGTCATTCATCTAGATCTTAAATTTTTGGCGGTATAGGTAAGTACGGAGTTATATTTTCGATTGCAAATAATAAAATAAAATATAGAACCTAAGAAAAAGCAGTGTTTGTTGGAGTTTAATTCTATTGTTTACATTACATCAAGCGATGCCCCCCACACATCCAGGGAGGTAGGAAGGCTTCTCTTATTAGTCGTAGTTTTCCTTGACATGGTCGCCGTCTTTTCTGTTGAAACTATATAAATACCTTCACACTAATCCTGGCTTACTTTGTTGCTCCTTCTAACAATAGTATTAAGCTGGGTTTATACTGGTAGCTATACAGCTATATTGCCGAGCTATAAGCTGTTCTAGCTGTGCTACAAAAACAACGAGTTTGGCTGCTTTACAGCTCAGCCATAATATGGGAAACTCCTTTTCAGCTATATAGCTTTCAATTGCGGTTACACAGATCGCTTAGCTACATGTGAAGGTCATGTTCGAAATGAGACTTATCACCTTTACAGGCATTGTTTCAGCATTTTCGGGCCAGAAACTAGCAACAGGGGAAAAAATAAGTGTGTGTTGAAGAGAAATAAGTGCTACACACTCCAAATGCAGCGCATTCTGGCGGGAATCAGTGTGGCACGTTAGGCCTTGGATTGAGTGGATTGAAGCAACGTTACCGTACAGCATCGCTCCAAAAAGCGATTTCCTGTTCAAAACCTCATCAAAATAAATCTGTTGCGAGGCTTCACACTACTTTCCTCACCCGTAAAAACCTGAAAAATGACAATTTATGCGAATTTTAACGCTGATTTCGGCCCTCAATATATTTCTGTGGAGATGAAGGGTATTGGAACTTGTTTCTATTTGTTAGAAGAGTATGTCCTGTGAATTTCATCAAAATCGTTGGAGCAGTTTTGGTGAAAAGCTAAAAAATGGGCTAAAAACCACGTTCTTCCACCTATTTGGAATATATTTTCTCCCTCTAATTGAACTGGAGGGCTGACACTCTTATGGTCTAAAAACGAAGTTTTTTCATATATTTGGAATATTTTCTAATTAATTGACGTGGAGCACTGACACTCCTAGGGTTTCATCCTCAGACATGTAGAAACCAATCCTCGAAATCGGATTTTTTAAAATCATTTTCGTAGGGGCCGCATCGTGTTCATACACATACATACATATGGCCTTACATACACCAATCCAAAAAGTGGAGAAAATTGATCAGAAGTCGATTAGGAAGGTGGTTTTAACCATCAGAAATTAGATTTTCTGCTGATCGCAATACTTTCCTTTCACCTTCGGGTGGGCTGAGGAAAGTAAAAATACTAATTCTGCAAAGTTTTTGATCTGTTACCTTCCTAACGGATACCTTTCAGCATTTTTTTCGCATTAAAAAAAATAAATATAACTTGCTATAAATATCTTCGTGAGCTTAAAAATGCTTCGCCAGGGTACGCAGCGAGTTACCTATGTAGAATACAGATAAAGTGAGAATACAGATCCCACTTCATGTTAGGAAATAAGAAAATGCTGAAAATTTTTTAAAAAGCAAAAACTTTCTAGGTGTGATAGTGATAGTGTGATGTACGTGGATTTTACGAATTATTTCCTAAAGAATTTCCTATTTTATTGTTTTCTGAAGGTTTCTTAGGATCCATAGAAGACAGTGCACAGCAATATTGAAAAATTTATTTTGTGGTAAATCTCACTTATACCAACCCAGCTTGCTTGAGTACCACTGTTAACCCAGCTTTAACCTGATACATTATGGATAGGTACTTGCGGGATCAGAGCAGAGTAAGGAATCACATTTTTAGTCTAAATTATTGGATTTTAGACTTCGAAGTTGAATAACTACATAAGTACATTTGGGCCATCTCTGAGACCAACTCTTCCTTCGCCCTCAATAGATACCATAAATTCCATTATTAGGTTCGCAGGTAATTTCCGAAGGGGACTCACGAAACCAAACCACGGAGCGGAGATTAAAATTGATTCCTAATGACTAATTGATTTGAATGTTTAATACCGGATGGAGAAGGTTAATTGAAACGGGTGTTACGTCGAATGACGTGATTGTTCCAGATTGATTGGTCGGTAAACGGGCCTCCGATTGAACGTCAAGCAGGGATCATAAATTCGACAGGACCCCTGAGCCAATTTCCTTGATTGGTTCCGATTCCGCGTTTCATCCTTTCAACCAGGCTTTTTGACCCTATTGAGACGATCTCCACGCTAGATTACCTAATTTTGCAACGAAGGCCTTATGTTCTAGAAGGCATTCGAACAATTTTTGTCCACAAAATTAAAAATTTCACACGATACTATAGGTTCGACGGTGATGAAAGTCGTAAGGGAATTTGTGAAAATAAGAGAAAGCGAATGAGAATTTCATCAAAATCAGATCATATTTATGATTCAGAGTTTAAAAACTTCCAAAACAAATTTCGGTCCGTGTCTGTCTGTTAGTGTGTATGGATAGGTGTACGGATATGCCTTCACTATAACGAGAACATAGCATAAGCACCAAAATAGCGATGTTGAGGTTTTGACCATACATACTTGACAAATCCTCAACATCGCTATTTTGGCTCTTATAGTCGCTGTAAGGGCAACATCGCATAAGAGCCAAAAATATGTCTGTGGTCAATTCCTTGTCCCAGGCAAAACTCCGAAACTTAATTTTGATTGAATGTGCAGGGATTCATTCATTTATACATTTTTATAAAATAAAAAAATATATATCTATACCTACCTATTTTAGCAATTTTTTTAATTTTCAATTTAATTTTAATTATTTTTTTATTTTTTTATTTGTGATTGTGAGGTTTGGTCCTACATAGATGGCCCAAATGAGTCAAAATGGGCTCCTACATTAGCAGAATCGAAATTTGAGCTCATATATCATCTGAGGCAAAAATGGGGCTCCCGAATCAGCGTTAAGTACAACACAATTTAACATCCAAGACTGAACAGGAAGGAAGTGTGGCTAAGTATCAAGTTTGAGCTCTTTTGATGTACAGGATGAAAAATACGTTGAGTAATTTTCACCAGCTGTTTATATACGTCCACGTTACAAGAATTGTATTTATAATTATTATAAATGAGGAACCAACAGCCCTCTCAACATGGTTTTTTTGTTTACTTTTCTTACTTGACCCAAACGGGAAAAAACGTAATCATCCCTTTAAGAAGAAAGAAAAAGTTGGGTGGGC
>JAEMON010000014.1:13578112-13594069 GCA_030264115.1 Lygus lineolaris | reverse complement strand
GGTGTTACTCAGCCTTTATGAATCGCGAAGGGGTTGTCTGGGTCGAGAGGATGTATATTCAAAGTTGGAACCGAGTTGAAAGGTCCTTTAATTACCGAAGGGGTGAATTTAGGCTAATCTAGCCCGACCTTGGTAACTTGACACTTCGTTAGAAATAGTACGCTGGGAAACAGGAGGTGAAGACATGAAAGGTGGACAGCACGGCTGGAAAATCTAAGGTAAGAGAAAATGCTAACCGACCTGGAAACTTTATCAACAATTACAAATAATTGCGCTTGGTATGCAAAATTAGGAGCAGGGGTAATCAAAATGAGGAACACTTCTCAATTTCAATCGCTTCATTTGGGTGAGTACCCTTGCTTCTGATAACCGTTGTTATCAATTTCTGGAGGTGAAATAATAGTTTCCTCCAAAATCTAAATTTCCACTCACATTTCACGTTTTGGAGCTCCCTAACGGGAAAAATTGGATCGATGTCTTGTCTATCCGCGAATCCTTGCCTCATGCATGGCTTCCCCAATTTTTCATTCTTTTCAAAATGGGGCATTCCAACCGATAAAAAATTATATTCCTTGGGGTTGACAAAAATCTGTTTGTCGAGAAAAAGTTTACATGAAATTGGGAAAGGACGTAGAAATTTTGGATTTGAAAATAGGCGGGCTTGTAACCGTAGAGGCATATCATTGCTTCACTGCTAGCTACGATTGAAAGAAAGCAGTAGTATCCATATTGAAGCTGATTGCGGAGAGAAGTTAATTGATTGATTCACTTCAATTTTTTGTCATAAAATAAAAAAATATTAAAGAAAATAAGATTATCACAGATAACTTATTAGGTTTGTTCCCTACTAACCTTTTAGAGGCCACCCATGTAATTAAGTTTTTCCCATTTTTCTCAGCCAATTTTTGATCGATTTTGATGCAGTTTGCGACGTTCTTCTTGTTTTTCAATTCTCAAGAGGATCAGCTATAAGTAATTTCAATGTCAAAATTTTGAATTTTTCACATCCTTTAATAAACATTAAATTGGCATAAAGGCACCTCATCAACCTGGAGAATGATAAAATAGGAAGAATGCCGCCAACCGCGTCAAAATCCGTTGAAAATTGGCGGAGGAAAATGAGAAAAACTGTGCAACGCTAAAATGGTTATGGAAGGGGGTAGGTTATCCGTTTTTTAAACTTATTGGTCCTAAGTAGTAATAATTTTATAGTAAGAGTTCTTATAAACCCTTCAGTAGCTGAGATTTGGGCATTTTTTTAGGACATTTTTGGCCTCGTTCCTTACCACTTTAAGCCCAATCCATATTCCAAATTTCGAGGAGACCATCTCAAGGTCTCCTTGAAACTCGAGGACCGTTCATAAATCCTCCCATATCTATCCTCTTCTACGCATGCAACAAGAGGCGTGTCACAACGTAGAGGGAGGACTCTAGCTTTTCCAACATCCGACATCATTATTTCAGACAATTACGTTATTTTCACACCTATTTGAACTAAACTATTGCGAAAAAAAATATAATTTTTAGACCACTGGAATACTCGAAGCAACTATTCCCAAACTCGAGATATTTCGAACACAAATTTCCCACAACGTGATGGTTCGATATTGCTCAACTGTGGAGGAGAGTTAGGGTCTGACCTCAAGTGGATCTTCTGCTATGAATTTCATCGTCATCATATTAGAGATAGCCACGTACTGCATACTCAGAAGTCGTATCTCAAGTCAAAATGGCAAATCTCCCCAAATTTGCATACACCTCGAATGTAGTTTCCTGGGATTTAGTGTCGGTTAGGCCTCGGATTGTCCTCTAAAAATGGTTGCCTTATTCGAGTTTTTCGTTCCTATTGTGGGCTTAATTACTCCTACGATAATCAACCAAATTCTATTGGTAAGATCGTCGAAGTATGAATGTACCCTCGACCCAGTTGTGTCCTTGTGAGCGTGAAATGCCGGAGGTCTGGCAGGGGGACCTTTTGATATGGAAGTTAACTACAAGGCTCTTCTGCCAACCTCGTTTAATTAAATCTGATAAGCCCCGATTACAATCCCCCTTCCATAACCTGCACCACCATCCCCTCCCAAGCCCCCATCATACCCCCTCACTCTATACCCCAATTTCTACCTTCTATTACAAGGCTCTGCAATCAACGTCAGTCCCCGCCCTCCTGACCCTCATTTTGGAATTGAAATGTCATAGAACTTCGAGCCGCCTCCATTGTATTAAGATATTCATAAATTAATTCGAATGTTATTACCTAACGTAACGCTGAAACCGAATAATGAATAAATGGCTGGAGCAACATTGTATGTTTTAAGGCGGCAGTTTTAGTGTAAGTAGTTACAAGGAAAATTCTAATTTTCTGTTGAGCAACCGACAACGTTGTTCCGTGTTGCAGTAAGTAACTTTTCCCCTTTTGAGATTGTCATAGAGGATCGACCACATGCAACGTTACTCCAGAACTTCTAAACTACGATCGCCGTCTCCAACAGCTTAAAGAGCTAGCTAGAGGAACTTTTCAGAACAATCTCTTTTGTAACCTAGTTCAGCTGGTCGTAAGCAACGTTATTCCAAACAAAGAAAGTTAGTGATGAAAAGTCGCATGCGAAGTTGCTCCAGCCACCTGTTCCAGCTCTTCTAGTGTTTCACTCCCACGAGGGGTCGATTCCTTGGATCCATTCGAGAAAAAAATATCTCCTGGAAATTTTTCTTATAATGCTTGAGTTTTCGCAACACTTTAATATATTTCGTCGCTTGAAGTCTCATGTGCTATCTATCTCACTTTTGGCAACTTTACAGGAGATGCAAAAAATATGTTCATTAGCCTGACGTTGGGTTTTTCGCGCGGCATTTATTGCATACTATATGAATATTGAGGGGGTATCTCACATGTATTCTGATTAATGAAAATTGAAAAACGCGATTGATTCAGGAAATGACTGTGTTAGCACATGTCATTTTTTTCTTGCTGAGTTAGCATAAATCGTCGCTTAAGAAGCAACACGCCCTATCGACCATTTTCACGAAAATCAGGTTTTGACTTATTCTTATTAGACTTCTCACGTTGCATCGACTGGTTAGCTCAAAATTGCTTCAACTAGACTATAAAATCGAGAAATACTCGAAAAACATAACACCCCCATCGACCTCAATACCTCAATTACCTATTAGGACAACACCCCGTATCAACCAAAATGTCCTATTTTCTTTCATTAATACTATTTTTCAGTAATGACGACAACCGGAAGGCAAGAAGTGACTGAATAACGGGAAACAAAGGGACAGGTGATCAAAAACTGGATTCAGTTTTTTCCTCCTCCTGAAAAATTGGGATTTGGTTCATAGGGCGTGTTGCTTCTTAAGCGACGATATGAGGTTTTTAGATAGCACATGTAATTTTTAGCGAATTTTCGAAGAAAATGAAGCGAGTGCAAAGGCTTCAAAATGTCAATACTTGATGCAAATTTTTGAATTTTTTTTTCATGGAAATCCGTTTAAGACCATTCTAAAACGATTCCTGAAATTGTGTGTGTGTTACTCCAGACGATATATCTGACCGAGGAAGCGAGCTAAAAATCTGAAAAAATTTCAAAATGTCAATAATATTAAAAGAAAGGATGGGTTCGTTGGCCAGAATTTTTGAAGTATTCCCAGGGGTGAAATTTTGAACATTTAGTTTCAAAAATCGCGAAAAAAGGTGTTTTCTTTTAAAAAGGTTATTGGTGTAAATCTTAAACATAGGAATATATTATGGTATAATCGGAATCAGCGTGAAATTTCCTATAAGAATCACCCATCAAATCAGGTAAAATTATTCTTTGAAAATTCGCTCATCAACTCATGCTGCATGAATGGAACTTTTTTTTTTAACGTTGACAATTACAAAAAATTGGGAAGCATTTAGCCTTTCATAGGTATTTCTCCAAAGATCAGGAGATGAGGGCAATTTCGGAAAAATGATGGTGGAAAGGACGCACGACTATGTTCTTCAAGTTGTATTTAGACCCGGAAAATTCCCCAGAATCACCAAAATTTCCGTAGTCTCTTAAATTTGCTTAGAACCCCCAATTTGCATTGAATTTATTGTTGGTAGTCAAGTACTTAAAGTAGGACATCATCCCCTAATTCGAAAACTAGGGAGGAAAGGAGGATAGAACGTAAAATGTAGGACATACCCCTGAGTAGGTGTAGGAGAGACCTCCCCGTAGTTTAGGTGTAACGACCAAGGTGAGGTGAAAGAAGGTAACGATAACCGAGTGAGGGCGTAACGAGAGAGAATTTAAGGGTGTTTTCATCCCTTATCGTCTCCCTCTTGTACGTGACCTCGGTTGATGACTTGGCTCTCCTCTCATCTTTCAAGCTTTGAGATGATTTTGATGAAAGGCGTTGAAAGAGAGATAGTGGCCGGAGTTTGCGAAAATCTCCATTCATGCATCTATTTCCGAACATGAAGTGGAAGAAGGGATTTTTTTCAGCTTTTACCTAAAGTCAATAAAGGAAACCATTGGAAAATCAAAATTGAAGTGACGTTAGAGTTCTCATACTAACAAAACAGCATTTTTGAGGAATGCGCTGCATCTGCAAAATTTCAGCAATATTTTTAATTTCCAAATAAACAACGATCACGATAGGATGTTGAAACTGACGTTGTTTGACCTCAGTTCTCATAAAGCATTTCTCATATTTTCGTGGTTGAAAACTTTAAAACAAAACAACTTCCTTATTTCTCGAAGTTTTCAAACGTTTGAGGTCTTTAATCGACGCAAAATTTAATTGTTTTTTGTGCCACGAAAAAAACACACTCATGACAGTTATTAAGGGCTCCACAAAGATAAATATGTTGAAAAACATGAGTTTCGAAGGTTTTTCCATGATAAAAACGTTATATTTAGTGATGACTGGAGCAAATTTATAAAAGACTGGAAATTAGGAACTCCCTTTCTTACCGCTGTGTGTCGTTGATGGGACTGAACCATAAATTAAACAATGGGGCTCGTGTCTATGAATATAGATTGTGAGGTTGAACAAAATAGCGCGGACTCAAAGAGATAGCTATTATGAAATAGGCTGAATCTCTTTTCATTCTCGCTTCAGAAAATCGAGTTATTTCCGCCTAGAAATATCGCTGGGCCTTTCCAATTACTCTCGACTCCCTTTCAGAGATAACGGCGGAAAACTGAAGGGGAATTCATTGTCTTGTTTTTATTTTTCTCATTTCTTACTTTCTTTCTCGTTCCACAAAATAAACGGTCTCCTACGTGACTTTTCTGACGAGCGAGAAGAAGTCAACTGTTCTCCCGACCTTCAATTGTATAATCAGTCAAGTCTATTAGAGTGAATATTTCAGTCTACCAGCAAGTACGATACATATGACTTGGGTCTACGATACCTAGGTCATAGGATGAAAGGATGGCGAAAGGGAACCAATTCACAAAATCGTGATAATCGAGTTCGATGCAGCTTTGGGTAGGTTGTTTCATTTAGAAAAAAAGATCCAGTCGATAAAAGGGCTTTGGGGATTCGGAAAAGCCCTATAAAAAACCTTGTTAGGTGATTCTGTTTCACCAAACAGAACCGCAAAGCTTCAATAGCCACTATGCAAAAACCTTTTAAGCCTACTTCCTAGGGAAAAAAGGCATTGAATTCCATCGGCCAAAGGGAACCTCTGTAAAATGGTTCTTTCTTTTGTACTGTTTGATTATTGAACTGACAATTGGTGATAACTGAGAAGGAACTAATCCAGAAAAAATTCAATTTTTGTGCAAGTTATAGACTGTCTAGAGTATCAATGGAAAAGATGTAAAGTTCCATTCATGCAGCATGAAGTTGATGAGCGAATGTTCAAAGAATCATTTTAACCGATTTGGTGGGTGATTCTTATAGGAAATTTCACGCTGATTCCGAATACCATATGTTCCTATGTTCAAGATAGTAATTTACACCAAAAACCTCAAAAAACACGTTTGTTGACATATTTTTTAATCTAAATATTCAAAATTTGATTCCTTAGAGTACTCCAAAAGTTCTGGCCAACGAACTCATCCTTTCTTTTGATATTATTGACATTTTAATTTTTTTTTGGATTTTTTATCTCTATTCCACTGTCAGATATCGTCCGGAGTGACACATCTATAAAAATATAAATATATATATAAATATGTAAATATATAAAAAGTGTTAAATTTCAGGAATCATTTTAGAATGGTCTGAAACGGGTTTCCATGGAGAAAATTTTCAAAAATTTGCACTACGAAAATGTTGAAGCCATTGCAATAGCTTCATTTTCTTCGAAAACTCGCTAAAAGGTTTAACTAAAAGGGAAAATACTATATACCTATACATATATGGAAGAGTGTTAAATTTCAGGAATCATTTTAGAATGGTCTGAAACGGAATTCCATGAAGAAATTGTCAAAAATTTGCATTACAAAAATTTTGAAGCCATTACAATAGCTTCATTTTCTTCGAAAATTCGCTAAAACGATTTCGGGGAAACAATTTGCCAACATAAGACCCAGAGTTATGTTACTGGGTGATCAGTCGCACAGGAAACTAACGCTGATTGTAACAACCATCAAAAAACGATCTTCCCTTTCAATTTCAATTGCAATAATTTCCGTTTATCAAGAGGTAAGGAATGTAAAAATGTCCTTAATGAAAAAAGGAGGAATGTAAAAATAACCATGAATATAACCCATTCCATTGGAAATTAACTATTAGGGAGGCTTAACTGGCGAAATCGAATTAATCACCTACAGTTGTAACCAGAAATAATTGGATGGAGAGGTGGTAGAGTGCTGCAGGTCGTGAGACGGGTCTGGTTGTGTCGTAAATTTAATGTTCAAATAATAATTGCCAATAAAGTGTTGTTTTTTTACTGTGAATTTCGCGCCGATGACGTCTTGGTGTTATAACGGGCTATAAATTATCCTGGTGTGAGTGTGAAGGTAGGTGTATGTGTCCGTGTGTCGGTGGGGCTCGCCGGCCACATTAAAGACGGGAAGCGATAAATGGGAGGGGAAGGACTAACGGTTGGTTAGTGAGATGAAGTGTGCCTTATGGTTAGTAAGGGGTGATGGGAGGGGGGGCTTATGGATGAGGGGAGAGGGGAGGGCAGTTGGGGCTTATTACCTGCCGTCATCTTTCAAGTAAAAGGGGGGGTCAGATAGGGGATCAGGGGGGTGGGGAGTCCCAGCGGGGTTTCTCTCTCCCCACCCTATTTTGTGGAAGCAGTAAATCATCCCCTCCACGACCACCTGCTGTGGCCGCCACCTGATTCTCATCTCAAGGATGTGGCAGAAGTGGTGACTCGAAAAATCTACGTCAAACCAGATGGTGCAGGGTTGGTAGTTTGAAACGATTATTTTCACCAGTTTTTGAATCACAATTTGAATAACACTTTTTGTTTTGAAAAGTTGAACCTAAACAGCAGACAATAGCCAAAATAGAGGTTTTCCAAACAAACAATATGTTTTTCATTGATCTTAAAGAAAATTGTGCCCCCTACATTAAAAAAAACAGTACCTTTATATCTAAACGTCGTAGATTATCACAATTTGTGTCGAATGAGACCAACTCCAGCTCACCAACACCGTAGTTGATATGTTTCAAAATTGTTTCCAAGTTAACCAGGTAGGTATGTACCTAACCATATTTTACTTACCTTCCTAAAAAGTCGTGAAGGACGACAACTTTGAAAAGTCACAAAAAATCACGATAACGGTGTTGATGAGCTGGAGTTGGTCTCATTCAACGCCAAATTTGGTGATGAATAGAAGATGAAGCAATTAAGCTCAGTGCATTCGGATTAAACGCGAAATTTCCAATATGGAAATCATACGATTTTTCGAAAAATTAGACTTTGATAGTTGTAGATTATCAAAGTCAGCGTCGAATGAGACCAACCCTGCAAGTCCTTAACACATTGTTGTTGTTGTCATGATTTTTCAAAACTGTCTCAAAGTTGACTAGGTAGGTATACACCTAACCATATTTTACAAAACACAACAAACAAAAATCCTGAACAAGCAAAACTTTGAAGAATTACAAACAAATCACGGTTATAGTGTTGACGAGCTGGAGTTTGTCTCATTCGACGCAGATTTTGGTGATGAAGAGAGATCTTAAGTATGTATCTCCAAGCAAGGAATTAAAGCCTCTTAGGTATACGATTATGGGGTACATTCGGAATCAGGGCAAAATTTCCTTTAAGAATAGAGGAAAGCATACCCTTTTCCCAAAAACTAGACTTTGATAGTTGTAGATTATGAAATTCTGCGTCGAATGAGACCAACACCGCTCCAGCTCATCAACACCGTATTCATGATTTTGTGAACACGATTAAACTTTGAAATACCACCAAAAATCATGATAACGGTGGTGATGAGCTGGAGTTGGTCTCATTCAACCCACAATTTGGAATTACTACGAATTATTCTTAGGTATATTAATATAGGGTACATTCTGAATCAGCGCGAAATTTATTAAGATAGAGGAGATCATACCCTTTTCCCAAAAACTAGATTTTGGTAGTTGTGGATTATCAAATTCTGCTTCGAATGAGGCCAACACCGTATTCGTGATTTTTTTAAACACAAATGTGGTGCACAAATTCTATTTTAGACAAAATCAACAGGACAGTTCCATATTTAAAACTGTGAATTTTATAGTTTTTTCTGGTAGATAAATAGTAACGAATTAGCTATTCAGGTATAGAAACATGGGGTATAGTCGGAATCAGCGCAAAAATTCCTACCAGTTCTACTCACCATCACTTACGAAGCCTATTTAAACACACAAATCCTATGAAAAAAGCATCTTCCAAAGACTTCAATTCCCATATTTTAGTAGGTATTTTTTTAGAAAAAAAAAACATTTTTTTGGGTGACATTTTCGTTCCGTCGACATTTTTTGTTCTGTTGAAGGGTTTGGAGCCAGATTTTAGACAAACCAATAGGTAAAAAACGAAAAGATTGCAAACAGTCCAATAAAGAACCACAGCCATCTCGATTCCTCTCAGAAATTATTTATAGTGAAGAAGAAGGGTTTGGAACTCACTGCCTCATCATCTACTAACCCTTCTTTCCGCAAGTCGGCATTTTTCTTGCGGTAGTTGCCCACGAGAAGCTGCAGCTCTCCAGCGTGATGTTCGTACATCTGGGACAGCTCCTGTGCAAAGTCCGACACTGCAAAACAACGATTCAAACAACTGATTAAATTCATGCATTATAAATGATAATAGGTACTTATAGGATTAGCCGTTTGAATGAAACCTTTTACCACATTAATCAAACCTTTTGATGAGTTACACCTTTTACCGAATGGATTGAACTTTTTTCCAAAATAATTAAACCTTTTCCAAATACATATGAACCGCTGGAGAGATATTGGTTTATTATTTTCAATAATGAACCTTTGGAATTATTGAATTGTATACGAATTGAGAAACAGTTTTACGGTGAATTAGGAACTACAGAAAACGGTATGGTTTTCACAGTATTCAAATTATTTGGGGCGTTTGTGGGTTATTTATTTACTGAGCTGATCTGATAGGCAAAACAACCACGCGATATCCAGCTATCCATCTTATCGTGAGTATTCAAATCAATACCTTACTTTGACGCTGCTTCCTTCACTGAAAAACCTTCTTCTTACAAAGTCTCAAAGAGCTTTTTCTTTGAGATAGAAACACTCAGGTATTGTGCACGTCTCCTAACATTTTGATTAACGACAACAGATTCTGATGAAACATTGGTTCACTTTCAATTACAGCCTTACGCCTCCGGCCAACAACAAAAATAGAACTTGGAACTAGATTCGCTAGCACTCACTATTCTTTTGAATCAAACAGCACAAAAGGAACGGGAAAGCCAGGAGAAACGTTATCAAACGCTGTTGAGACAAAGTTGTCAAACGAAGTTGTTCGCCTCTCAGAGAAGGTATACCTACTCGCCAAATCCAGAAGTGTCTACTTAATGAGTTGTTCAAAGAATTTATTCCTGTTGTTTTGTCGTTTATTTCTTTCTATTAGATTCCTTTTCAAACGAAGTTGGGACACTACGAAGTTGTACGCTGCACAAAGAAGGTATACCTACTTATCAAACCCAGAAGGGGTCCACAAGTGTCTACTTAATGAGTTGCTCAAAGAATTTATTCCAGTTGTTTTGTCGCTTATTTCTTTCTATTAGATACCTTTTCAAACGAAGTTGGGACGCTACGAAGTTGTACGCCGCACAGAGAAGGTATATCTCCTTGTCAAACCCAAAAGAGGTCCACAAGTGTCTACTTAATGAGTTTCTCACTGAATATATTCCAGTTGTTTTGTCGTTCATTTCTTTCTATTAAATACCTTTTCAAACGAAGTTGGGACACTACGAAGTTGTACGCCGCACAGAGAAGGTATACCACTACTTGTCAAAACCCAGAAGGGGTCCACAAGTGCCTACTTACCTAATGAGTTGCCCACTGACTTTATACCAGTTGTTTTGTCGTTTATTTATTTCTATTAGATACCTTTTCAAACGAAGTTGGGAAACTACGAAGTTGTAGGCCGCACAGAGAAGGTATACCTACTTGTCAAAACCCAGAAGGGGTCCACAAGTGTCTACTTAATAAGTTGCCCACTGACTTTATACCAGTTGTTTTGTCGTTTATTTCTTTCTATTAGATACCTTTTCAAACGAATTTCTGAAAATTTGCCAAATTATTTTTTTTAAACCAAGATTGGCCAATTTTATGCCACTCCAAAAGGATCGAGTTTGCGGCTCATACCTAACACACCCCTCAGGCCGCCGCACAGTGGTCCAGGATCGTCAAAAAGCGCTTGAAACTCGGATTTTTCATAAATTTTATCCAGAGTTGCTGGTTGCAAATATGTGTTTCTTACCTTCTGGGGATGCTAACTTCTCCCGCAAGCCCGTAAGCAATGGTTGCGATAAGGGGAATGGCGAATTTTCGAGAAAAAAAACTGAAAGGGACCGAAAGGGGGGTTCTTTCCCTTTTCTTCTCTATTTGAATCATCGTTCACAAACATGTAAATTTTGAGGAAACAATACGTCCTCAAAATTTAAAAAAAAATTAAATAAAGAAAGTGTTGACGTTTAAACCAATATAAACTTTGATTTGTCCTACAACTTTTGTGCCTCTTCGTGCATCTTTGATTAAAAGCTTAGACTGTTGGTTAACATCTAGAGATAGATTTCCGACCACAATTAGCTGCTACCATCTGCTCCTTTTATATAGAGGTGAATGAACTTGGGAAAAAGCATGAGCTTTCCTGTCTTCCGTTCTCGCCCGATCTGACCGAGGAATCGAGCTAAAAATCTGAAAAATTTCAAAATGTCAATAATATCAAAAAAAAAAAGGTTGAGTTCGCTGGCCAGAATTTTTGGAGTAGGTACTCCAAGGGTTAAAATTTCAAAAATTTAGAGTCGAAAATCGCTTTAAAAAAGCGTTTTTGAGGTTTTTTGTGTAAATTCCCATCTTAAACATAGGAACATAATTATGGTATATTTGGAATCAGCGTGAAATTTCCTATAAGAATCACCCACAAAATCAGTTGAAATTATTCTTTGAAAATTCGCTCATCTACTCATGCTGCATGAATGGGACTTTTTTTCTTATCAGATGTTGTACCTAGGTACTGCGTTTCTGAACTTAGACATTCGGGTGAATCCGAGGTCGTAGACCATTCCAACTCATTAAGCGTGATTATATTTCATTTTATTTATTTTTTTCTTTTTCAAGCGGTATTTGTTATTTTCTTTAGCGAATTAAGTAAATATTTTCTAAATTTTGACAGAACTGTTTTTTTTTTCTGTATTACCCTAATTCTGATCATTAGACTTGTGAATGTGATGAAGTTCAGTTTTCCAGCTCCAATAATCCGGGAAATATTGAGTTTTAAGCGCTTTTCGACGATCTTGGACCACTGTGCGCCGGGCCTGTGTATTGAGCCTTTTGCCTTCTATGCTGGGTGTGCTTTGAAGGGTTTGAGCAGCTCTCCAGAAGTTCTCCAGAGATACATATTGTTGTATAAATAATATTTAAATAAACCCTTCAAACCCCTTGTACTAGTCCAGTACCCCGATAGTTGCCCCGGTTGACCTCCTGACCTCCCTGGGTTTATCGACCCACCTGTAGCTCCCCGCCCCCACGTGACTGCACCCGACTGACTGCATTCCGCTTCCTTCTTCCGTCTTCCTTTTTACCACATTATTTCTATTTCCATTCCGAAGGATATAGCTGGATATGGACATCTGAGAATGCAGTCAGATTCACCTTCCCTGATCCAACCCAAAAGGAAAAGAAAAGGGCGGAAGGAAAGTAGTGAGAGAACGGAAGGGTTGCCGTCCGTCCTGGTTGGATTTTGACGGTGTCAGGTTCGGTTTGAGTTTTTAAAGTGTCCTTCGGAATAACCGAGTTTTCTTGAAATTTTTTATTATTTTCATCCTTATTATTTTCCTCTTCTCCTTCTACCATTTTTAGGTCGAACACTCCAGAATACTTATAGCATATTATTTTTAAAAGTTTGAAAATGTCTGTAAATTTCACTAACTGATTCTATTACTATGTCCATTTTACAAAAGTGGGGAATCTATGCTGCCCACCCAACTTGGCAGAATTTTCTAATTGCATGTACATACGATGTATTTGTCACTACAGACGATATCTCTTACCCTATACGATCGATCTAAAAAATCCAAAGAAATTAGAAATGTCTATAATAACGCAGACTTGGTTGGCCAGCATTTTCGGAGTAGGTATACTCTTAAGGGTCAAATTTTTGAAAATTTAAGGTAAAAAAAAAGCTGAAAAAAAGTCCCAACAACTGGCCAACGAACTCATCCTTTCTTTTAATATTATTATTGACAGAAAAATGTCAAAAATTTGCATAATTTGAATTTCGAAGCCATTGCAATAGCTTCATTTTCTTCGAAATTTCGCTAAAAACGTATTTTACCAGTTTTTTGTAAGAAACATTTTCTTAGGATTATAGGTAGGTATATTAGGAGTTTCCTATAAGAATAACCCACAAAATATAACATTTTTCTGTAGTTTAAAAATAGCTAAAAGTCGGTTAAAATGATTCCTGAAAAATTCACTCAAAAACTAATGCTGCATGAATTGAACTTTTGCAGACCCATGAGTATTCTCCTTGGTTTCTCAGTGGTTGAATACTTGAATATTGAAGTCGAAGTGAACGTCTTGGGTTACGTCCCTCAACCACGAGGCTATATTCAACTGCGTGTTCTTCGAAATACCGAATATTAACCGCCGAACAGCGCCCTCTATTAAGACCCGCGCTCGCTGCTTCGGCCATGTTCGGGTTTTCGAGAGAGAAGTTCAATACGAACCCTCTCTGGTGGAGGCTTGTTGAATTATGCAGCGGGAAGAGAATAGCGAAACGGCTGGCGGTGTCGACGGGAGGTCTTGTTATTCGAGAAAAACAAGGAAACGACGTCGAAACACAACGCGCGAGAACGTCGACGACAACGCCATATTAAGCCCCAAACAAATCAAATTCCCACTGACATTCGCCATACCTACCTAATAACTCCTTTGCTTCCTCACTACTGAAGGTAGAAAAAACCCAAAAAGGGTTATAAGGGGGTGGCTTAAATTTGGAAAAACAACGGTCAAACACGTGTTTTTTGAGGTTTTCGCGAATTTTTGAAGAAAATGAAGCTATTGCTATAGCTTCACAATTTAAATAATGTCAATTTTGGAAAATTTTCTTTCAGACCATTCTGAAACGATTCCTGAAATGTAACTTTTTTTTACATGTATATAATCACGTATTTATATATCTATATTATATATTCATAGATGTGTCACTCCAGACAATATCTAACGGAGGAATCGAGCTAAAAATCCGAAACAATTCTAAAATGTCAATAATATCAAAAGAAAGGATGGGTTCGTTGGCCAGACATTTTGGAGTACACCAGGGGTTCAAATTTTGAAAATATAGAGTCAAAAATCGCTAAAAAAAAAAAAAAAGAAAACGCGTTTTTGAGGTTTTTGTGTAAATTACCATCTCAAACATAGGAACGTATGTTATATTCGGAATCAGCGTGAAATTTCTTATAAGAACCCCCACCAAATCGGTTATAATCATTCTTCGAAAATTCGCTCATCAACTCATGCTGCATGAATGGGACTTTTTTTTGCGTAAACTACCATTTTAAACATAAGAACGCATGGTATATTCGGAATCAGCACAAAATTTCCTATAAAAATCACCAACCAAATCGTCTAAAATGATTCTTTGAAAATTTGCTCATTAACTCATGCTGCATGACTGGAACTTTTTCCGTTTCAGAGCTTTCTGAACAATTTTGGTTTCGTTTTGTGGTCAACTCCCTCTCCCAGGCAAAACTATATGAAGTTATGGTCCGATTTCGATGATATTTCTGGGATTGTGCGTGTTAGACCCTAGACACGGCCCTCATTAATTGCATCGCCGTCGGAAAACTAGTAGAAACTACGATATCTCAGTTCCTAATGGACCGATTTCGCTCAAATTCGGAGGCTGGTTGGGGGCTGACAATTATCCACGAATTTCGTCACGTTTGGATCAGTAATAGCATGTGTAAATTTAAAATGTGTTTCCATAGCCACAAATCCGGAACTAATCGACCAATTTCGGTGAAATTACCACAAACTGATTCGATACTTCCAAGTTACTAAAGTGAGGAAGCTATACTGCCCACCCGACTTGGTAGATGTTTTAAAGGGGTACTGTCAACGGCTCAAAATGTCTACAAAAATGGCTATATCAAAGAGTTAATAGGAACTCTCACTATAACCTTATTACTACTTGGTAGGAACTAGTAAGAGAAAAAAAAGGAAACCTTCCCCTCCCATGAATGTTAACGTGCTGTTTTTTTTTAATTTTCATAAGACGTTAAATTTTGAGCTATTTGTTTGGGACAACCCCTTAATTTAACCGAGTTTTAAAAGAGGTCTGCATATTGCTCCTTAGGTGATAAAAACGTTCCCTTATTCCATTCCATTATTCTCTCGTCTCGTATATTTTTTTCCTCCCGGTAATTTTTGCGACAGTTTGATGGATGAGAAGACCAACGGAAAACCCGTTCGTCAAAGTCAAAACCACTTTAGGCCCAAATATCTCATTTAAGGGGCGCAGCCCGAAGGTTTTTCTAACGTCTTTTAATCCAAAACTTGAACGGATTGCTAGGTAATGACGACGAAGTGACGTTAATCTCCCGGATTATTGGCTTTTATCGGTAGTTATGATGACAATGATGATGGGAGTGACCAAATTTTGGATTGATGGAATGAAATGAGCAGTTTAGAACATTTGCTGTTGAGATTTGTGTGTATTAAGGGTGCGCGGACGCCCGGCTCGAGAACGGCCTCAACGATGCCCCGACGCAGCTCAAAATCCTTTTTATTATTGTTCACGTTTGTGATTTCGAAAATTCATCTATTTGCGTATGTTATACAATAATGGTTACATACTTTACGACGTGAATCATAATTTTAAGTCTATTCCATCCAGAGAAAACTGGAAGAAACTGAAGAAAACCTGTTTTTTCACAGGTTTCTTCCAGTTTTCTCTGGATGGGATAAACTTAAAATTATGATTAAAATCATAAAGTATGTAATTATGATCGTACAACATACGTAAATCGTTTAATTTTCGAAATCACAAACGTGAACAATAATAAAAAGGATTTTGAGCTGCGTCGGGGCATTGTTGAGGCCGTTCTCGAGCCGGGCGTCCACGCACCCTTAAGATTGTTTATTGGAAGAGTGGAAACAGTGAGGCAGTGACGGGACTTGAACTCACAATCTCTGGATATCGTTGCATAAAAATAAGAAGGTAGTTGTTGCTGAAGAATAAGAAGACCAATGTTGTGTTCTTCTATCCGAAAAGGTTGTTGCTGAAGAATAAGAAGACCATTTTTTTTTTTTTTTTTTTTTTTTTTT
>JAEMON010000014.1:13566329-13578007 GCA_030264115.1 Lygus lineolaris | reverse complement strand
TAGATGCTTTTGGAGGTAGTCGTGGCCAGTTAGCATTCTGAAGACCAATGTTGTGTCCTATCCGAAAAGGTTGTTGCTTAAAAATAAGAAGACCAATGTTATGTCCTTCTATCAGAAAAAGGTTGTTGCTTAAGAACAAGAAGACCAATATTGTGTCCTTCTATCCGAAAAAGTTGTTGCTTAAGAATAAGAAGACCAATGTTGTGTCCTTCTATCCGAAAAGGTTGTTGCTTAAGAATAAGAAGACCCATGTTATGTCCTTTCATCCAAAAATTTCGTTCTCTAAGAATAAGAACTACGAAGGCTCATGTTATGTCGCTTCACCCATGAAGAGCGTTGCATAAGAATAAGAAAGCTCATGTTATGTCCCATCATCCAAAAAGGTTGTTGCTTATGAATAAGAAGGCTCCTGTTATGTCCCTTCATCCAAGAAGGTTGTTGCTTAAGAATAAGAAGACCAATGTTGTGTCCTTCCATCCAAAAAGGTTGTTGCTTAAGAATAAGAAGACCAATGTTATTTCCTTCCATCCGAAAAAGTTGTTGCTTAAGAATAAGAAGACCAATGTTATGCTCCTTCATCCAAACAGATCGTTCTTTAAGGATAAGAACTAAAAAGGCTCATGATATGTCTCTTCACCAATGTATACCTAGGTCGTCGATATGAAGACCTCAAGTGAAAAATGTCTTAACTCGATTCTTTAAAATATAGATTTAGAAGTTGTTCTTCATTAAATTTTGATATGGTGAAAAAATGGTGAGGTCAAACCAAGGAGGAAACGAGTCATAAGGGCTCAAAAATGCGTTTGAAAATAAAGGCTCCAGGGGAAAACTTGCACTAAATAATGTTCCATTCACACAGCATGAGTTGATGAGCGAATTTTCAAAGATAACTTTTAACCGACACTTTTTTTTGGTGGATGATTCTTTTATGAAATTTCATGCTGATTCCGAATATACCATAATGTGGTATATTCGGAATCACCATAGCAACATATATGGCAACATAGGGACATATTCCTTATGTTCTTAAGTTTAACACGTAATTTACACCAAAAACCTAAAAAACACGTTTTTCTTTTATTTCTTTTTTTTTGTTAGCGACTTTGGCTCAGAATTTTCAAAATTTGACCCCTTGGAGTACTCGAAAAATTCTGGCCAACGAACTCATCCTTCTTCTGATATTATTGACAATTTGAAAATGTTTTGGATTTTTTATCCCGATTCCAGGGTATGAAAAAGTGTTAAATTTCAGGAATCGTTTTATATTGGTCTGAAACGGATATAAATGAAGACAATTTTCAAAAATTTTGAAGCCATAGTTATAGCTTAATTTTCTTCGAAAATTCGCTAACGTTTGAGAATGAGGTGGGAGAGGTGAGGCTTATCTACTCCCTTGTCACAAGCATTAACCTAAATGGGAGATCCACTTTATACGTCCAACCAGCACTGGTAGATAACGGTATATTGATATTATTTTGGTATTGTTGCAATCAACTGAGGTAGATGTTTTCATAAAATCGATATTACCCGTTACCGATATACCGCCCCAAAACCGGGGGTTATTTGTGGAAAACAAACACGGACTTGTAAATGAACGGAAAAAGTTTAGTTAACAAAAAAAGGTTTACTTAAACGGGAAAACCAATTAACTTCCCCCCGTTGGGGGGTGCCCTATCCAAGGGTTCGGTTTTCAATCTAACGAAAGCTTGTTAACCAGCGAAACACTGAAAGACCCGTTGATTAGACAGATCTTTTTTATTCTTTTATCTGAAGGGAACTTGGAAGGATTGTTACTATCTAGTTTATCTTTTCCTGAAAATCCTTGATGAGCTTTCGTTATAGAAATGCTCGGAAGAATAATGAAATTCAATGTAAATTGAAACATTTTCCAATGAATTATTTTCAACTAATGAATCTCGGGAATCGAGCGAGAAGTGTTGTTTAACTCCTATTCAAATTATAGGGTAAAAGCACTAGTAATTGGAACCGTATTCAGTTATATTAAAGTCAATCGGTTAGGTGGTTATTAAAGTGATTGGCATTACGATGGTATTTACTTAATAATTTCCGGCGATCCTTCATTCGCTCCAGTTATAAATGCTTACAGGAATATTGAAATTCGATTAAAATTGAATGATTTTTCAATGATGGATTATTTTCGACGAGGTAATAAATTGTTGGAATCGATTAAGAATTTCATTTCATTTTTTCATTTCGATTACATAATTTTATTTCATTTTTTCAGTACAATTAAAATTTTAGGGTAAAGGCAATGAGTTATATTTAAGTTAATCAGTTCCGGTGGCAATTAAAGTTATTGGCATTCAAGGGATGAAAATCAATTGTCGATTAAATAGAAGAATCGATTTTTCACCACCGATTTACGACCGATTATGAATGCTTCAAATTCAGTCGAACATAGATTTTTGTTAGGTCTTAATCGATTTTCCCGTAATTTTGTTACAATCTTGTATTAAGGAGATAAAAATTGTATTAACTCATCTAAATAATATGTTAATCCAACATACAACGTAAATGTTGGATGGATTATTGCAGTTACAGAAGAATAATGTATTAAGTGGTGTGGTATACTATCTTTGTTATCTTTTGGTATTAATATTCTTTATCATTTAATTATTATCATATGAACATTGATTATTTTGCTATGCAAACGATTCTGAGGATTTAAGCACTCAAGTAGGGAATAAGTTTTCCAGTGTTAAAATATAAATAAATCGATTTTTTTGACAAAATCGACGTTTCTGAACTGATTTTATCGATTGTGGTTCTTCAATTGTATTATCCTATGGCAAAATCGATTGTTGGCTATTTCCCAACTTTAATTCAAGGCATCAGTTGTTTATATCCCATAATATTGTCCTGAAGATCCTTGATGAGCTCAGGTTCCAGAAATGCTTGGAGGAGTTTTGAAAATCGATGAAAATCGATGATCGATGATTTTCGGTTTATTATTTACAATAATTTTCCATATAACTAAAAATTTCCTGTTTTACCTAAGACTAAAACCCCATGGTCCCTTAAAAAATTCAATTGTGCCAAAACGCCGTGAGACTTGCAAGAAAGAAGGACGAGATCGAGCAACTGGTGCTTTCTTAAGGAGCACCATTTTAAATTTAGTTCAAGTACAAAAATCACTTGAAATTTCTTATCCACACATTAAACCATCCTCTCTCTGAGTTTTTCATTCGTTACCACAATAATTTTTCTCCATCAACTTCAAGTTTTTTTCTCCCACCGGGATAATGGGTTCTGCCCGTTGTTATCCTAATGATGGATTGCTGAGGTTTGTTTGCTTTCAACTAGTCTTAATGGGGTGAGACGACCGTTGAGAACGAGTTGCACAAAAAAAAAGAGAAAAAAAAAAACATTTGAAAACTCAACAATTCGTTCCCTTCGAGAGAAATAAGTTCAAAACCAGTGCTGCCAATCTAGTCTATTCTACCACTTTCACTGGCCCACCCTGTGCTCCAATCTTCACCTTAAAACAAGTTTCGTGAAAACCCATGATGATGAACATACTGTTATGATAATAATGGTAATTATGTTAATAAACATATTTTAGGGCCCTGATGAAAATATTGCTGGGTTTGTGTAAGAAGTGTGAAGCGTGTGTAAGAGAGCGATTTACGTAAATATAGTAAAAAATACAATACACAAGAGAAAAATTAATGAGTTACCTACCTATTTAAAACTACGAAACAGAACAGCGGATGGACGATCTTATAGGTGAGTTTGAAAATAAAAGGATGGTATCATTTTTTTCTTTAAAGCAGATGTAACTAATATAAATTAGTGTAACTATAAATATCTATTCATACAGAATAAATCATGATTTGTCAATAGACATTTCGTAAACCAACCCCATGGACGTCTTAGGTCACCATGTATGAACGAGAGTTTTTTATATTTTACAATATCTACAATATGGAAATAAAACTTATTTTTCATTTCATTACAAACATTATTTTCGAATTTTCCAAAACTGTAGACGCGTAAGGCAAAGTGAGGTACCAAGCGTTTAACCACGAAACAGTATACCCAAGTATGTCAATTCGTTTCTGACCTTCCATTATGACTCCTCTCTGTCTCATCAAAGATTTTAGTACCTTAAAGTACCTTCCTAATCGAAGAATTATGAGACCCGTTCTTTAATAAAATTTATTATAATTAAGATTAATTTAATGTGTTATTTTTTTTGGAAAAATTTGGGTCGTAGAATGGAGACACCCAGTATACCTAAAAGTATAAGCTAAAATCTATGCATTGTTGGTAAAATTACAGGTCCTCGTATATATTCGAAATCAGTCCAACAGTTGTTTAAGAATTACTCATAAACCGTAATAATCGTATTCTATTTGAATTTCGATATTAAGTCATGCTGCTTGACTAAAACTGTTCGGTTTAGTTACTCTCGACGAGGTAAATGAGATGTGGGTAAAACGGGGTGCCAGCGCCTCAGTTCCCAATCTCATTAGGAAAACAAATGGTCAGACTTCAATCCGAGGGGCGGAAAGCATTCGTTAGGCCTCTCTCTCGTTCTCTTTCTGTCTCCCTCTTTCTCCGTCTCCTCCTACTTCAGTTTCCTTTTCTATCTCTTTCACCTCTTTTTCGGTTTCCAGGTCGGTTACCTCAGTCGAATGAGTTTCCCACAACTGAAACGTCTGTTTCAGGGAACGGTTGCGTCCTACATACAGTATTACAGTACCACGGACACATTACAGTACTGCGGTTTAATGTATTACATCAGGGAAATACTTTGTAGGAGAGCCCAGGAGCCACTTTAGTGCCGTTCTACTTTGGTGTCGTTTTAGCGAATTTTCGAAGAAAATGAAGCTATTGCAATGGCTTCAAAATTTTTGTAATGCAAATTTTTGACAATTTTCTTCATGGAAATCCGTTTCAGACCATTCTAAAACGATTCCTGAAATTTAACACTTTTTCATATGTATTTATATAATATATAATGTTGAGCGGATCCTGTAGTAGGTCCGTTGGTTTGTATCGACCGTTAAATATATATATTACTATAATATATACTACTATAATACTAGTATATGATGTAGGGTTATCGAGGTTCGGTCATAGAGGAGAGCTTTTTTCCCAACGTTTCGGTAGTTTATTCCACCATTCTCAAGGGAGAGTTGATCATTTGACGGAGTGACATGGATATGGTGAACATAGGTCCGTGCACTGTTAAGTCTGAGCTTCAACTGTTGAAGGGCCCCTAGAGCTCGGTTTTCCGGAGTGCCCCAGGGGCCCCAGCCCGACTGGAGTCCCAAAGCTGCGATTTTACGCCATAATTAGTGAGCAAGCGAGGTGATGCTGATTTTATGTTAAAATGAGCGAGCGAAGCAAGCGGACTTCGCTAGTAGTCCATAAAATCATTTCATCATAACGATTTTCGTGCACTGCGCGATGCAAACGAGAAGCCGCGTAGAGCTCAGTCAACAAGTTTCCTCGTTCGGAGGCCAGCAAACACCGAAATCTCGTTAGGAATTCTCCCGAGACTCTGGTTGCTCTTGGCAAGAAGCCTCCCTTCCTTCCCTGTCCTGTCACAAGGCGCCTTTCCCGTCCTTGTCGCACGATGACTGTCACCAGGAGTTGAGCCCAGAGAAAAAATTAATTAGGTCCAGCTTTTAAGAGGTCGAGCGTGGGAGGCGGGTTAGGAGTGTTTATTTATATTTTGCAGGGTCAAAGTCGGAAGAGTGTAATTTTATATTCACGTTTTCACACACTGTCTCAGACCATTTCATTAGTGGAGGGTTTGTCGCCTTTATCGGATTCCTTCGGAATTGCTGGAATTTCTCCGTTTTTTCCCCTCATCCAGCGCTTCTCAAGAGACCATGGAAACTGGCATTAAAGCCCGTTTTAGGCCAGTTACAAACTAAAAACACGAAACTGGCCTATTGTACCTATACGATTTGGAACTAGCCTAAAATTAAGCAAGTTGCAACCGCACACTCTTGCAACTATCCTAAATTGGAACTGGCCTACCTTCCCATAAATGTACCTGGGGACATCACAGGAAGAAATTTCAACTGAATTTTCGGTAGGCCAGTTACAAATTGAAAGCACAAAATTGCCCTAACGTACTTATACGCTTTGAAACTGGCCTACAATTAAGCAAGTTGCAACCGCACACTCTTGCATGTGGCCTAAGCCTTGAACCTCTTGCAACTGGTCTACCTTCCTTTTAGTTTAGACATTTCAACTGAATTTTCGCTAGGTAAAATTTTACCGAAGTGATGCGTTAATCCACAGACTAGTAACCCATAACCTAGTTATGGATAACCGCACTGACTCTTTTCCGCACTGGAAATACCTGACAAAACCCCGTTGATAACTGGAACACATCCCTGTTGATAACTCGCAAACCCCTGCTGATAACGGGAACACTTTCCTCTCAGTAACTGCAAATCGCTGTTGATAACTGGAACACTTGCTTGTTGGAAATTAACATACCCCTGTTAGTAACTGGAAAAGTTCCCTCTTAATAACTGACAAACCCCTAGAGAGAACTAGAAGACGTCCCTAATGTTGATAACTGGCAAATCCCTGGTGATAACTGGCAAACCCGAGATGATAGCTGGCAAATCCCAGTTGACAATTGCAACACTTCCACTTCCCTCTTAATAACTGGCAAACTCGTGGTAATAACTAGAAAAAGTCCCTGCTGACTGACATACCCCTGATGGTAACTGGGAAACCTCCCTGTTGATAACTGGAACACTTCCCCCTTAATAACTGGCAAACCTGTGGAACACTTCCCTCTTAATAATTGGCAAACTCGTGGTGGTAACTTGAACAAATCCCTGTTGATAATTGTCAAATCCCTGTTGATAACTGGAACACTTCCCTCTTAATAATTGGCAAACACCTGATGATAACTGGCAAATCCCTGTTGATAACTGCAACACTTCCACTTTCCTCTTAATAACTGGAAAACCCCTGGTGATAACTAGAACATCCCTGTTGATAACTGACATATACCCCTGATGATAACTGGGAAACTTCCCTGTTGATAACTCTAAAATCCCTATTGATAACTGAAACACGTCCCCCTTTATAACTGGTGATAACTACGAGTAAAACACGCCCTAGGCATAACTGTCAAACTCCTGATGATGACTGATGGAACTGCCCTGTTGATAACTGTCAAATCCCTGTTGATAACTGGAACACTTCCCTCTTAATAATTGACAAACCCCCGATGATAACTGCCAAAGCCCTGTTGATAACTGCAACACTTCCACTTTCCTCTTAATAACTGGAAAACCCCTGGTGATAACTAGAACATCCCTGTTGATAACTGACATACCCCTGATGATAACTGGGAAACTTCCCTGTTGATAACTCTAAAATCCTTATTGATAACTGGAACACGTCCCCCTTTATAACTGGTGATAACTACGAGTAAAACACGCCCTAGGCATAACTGTCAAACCCCTGATGATGACTGATGGAACTGCCCTGTTGATAACAGGCGAATACCTGATGATAAATGGAACACTTCCCTCTTGATAACTAGCAAACCCCTGCTGATAATCGATACACTTCCCTCTTAGTAACTGGGAAATCGCTGGTGATAACTGGATCACTTCCTTGTTGAAAATTGACAAACCCCTGTTAATAACTGGAAGAGTTCTCTCTTAATAATCGGCAAATCCCTGGTGATAACTGGCAAACCCCTGATGATGACTAGCGAACCCCTGATGACAACCGGAAAAAATTGGCAAATTCCTGTTGATACGAGTATACTCGTAACTGGAACACGTCCCTCTTCATAATCGGCAAATCCCTGATGATAACTAGCAAACCCCTGATTAAAACTGGAAAACTTCAGTGTTGATAACTATCGAATCCCTCTTGACTACAGGCAAATCCGTGTTAATAACTGGAACACTTCCCTCTTGATAACTGGCAAACCCCAAGTGATATTTAGCATACGAACCATTTTTTTAGCATACCCCAGATTTTTTTCATTTATGTAATTTAATTTCCAAATCCACGATTAACTGAAATAACAATGGTTGCCCTGTTGTGTTGAAAGTCGTTTTGTGACGAAGGATCTTGACCCACTAATGACCCAGACCCCAACTTCCCTGAGCAAGGTCTGATTTTGTCCCCTCAGACCCCCCTCCCCACCGCTCACCTACCGTTCTGGCACCAGTCCGAGACCTCCAGGGAACACCCCAACATAACGGCGGTTCCCGAAACATCTTCCGACCGCAGTAAATTCGCCGTCAGACGGACCCGGGAGAGACATCGATTTGCATTCTGACCTTCGTCATTGTTTCCATTTATAGGTTGACCGAGTAGGCAACACTCCGCGGATTTCCTTTGAACAAATCACAGGAACGTCCTTAAAACGTCGTAAATTAACAAACAAAACCAACGGTTTTTTTTTACCTTAGCGAAATTTTGAATTAAATGAAGCTGTTTCACTGGGTCCCAAAGCTTAATATATAAATTAATATGAATCCCTATTTCCCTTGGTCACACCATAAATGAGAATAAGAACACCGAATTGAATAATTCTTTTTTTGTTGTGCTTGTTAATGTCAGAAGAAGGTTTTTATGGAAGAAAATGTTTAATCCGACCCAAGGGCTCTGTCCCACTGTCACGCGAGCGAATCGAGCGTTTGGGATCTGGACAACCAACCGCGAGCTAAGTGAGTGGGTCGACGTGTGGGACTGTGCAACGCACGGGTGATCGGCTAGTGTTTGATAAATATGCATATTTTTTAGTATTTTCTCCATAGAATTCCATGGATTACATGGATCGGTCCTGGAATTATTAGTTGAGCCAATTTCAAACATTGAGTCATGACGTGGCGGTGCGGCGCACACTGGGGCCGATCCGCGAAAAACTAAGCTTTGCTCCGTATTTATAGGAAATTCTGCTCTGATTCCGAATATACCCCATGTTCTTACACCTAGAATAGCTAATTAGCTGCAATAATTTAAAATAACCTCGAAAATGTTACGTTTTTTGACCATGGAACCGCTCAGAGTGGTTTTCATGTAAAAGGCAAGTTGGAGACCTTTGACTTTTGTGTTGAATGAGACCAAAAGTAACCCCAAATCAGTAACCATGATTTTTGGTGATTTTTCGAAGTTTTCCGTTTGCTCGAATTGTCGCAACAACCGATCCAAAGGCGTAATCCCACGATGATGATGTGAAAACCGCCACACCTCATGATCCAGGAGGTTCTCAAGCAAAGGTGTCCCTCAGCGCAACTGGCTGGGCCAACTTCTCTTTTTGGTACTGGTTAATGATCCTCCAGATATATGCTCTTCAGAACGCTGATACCTTATTATTGTTCTCAACTTTTTCTGACAATTTCCTTGCTCTGCAGCAGTGTCTCTCCAATATTCAGATCAAGTTTATGGCACTTAATCAGCTTCTCTTGAATGAGAAAGAGACCAACTCAAGGGAGTTCCTTCTCCCTTGATAGTTCTACCATCAGCCATGCGTGAGGTTTCTTGGCCTGGAGTTGACAGTGGATTGATTCCCTTATTCATACATCATACTTCCATACTTGCTCTCTAGCTCCTGCGCAAGCTCAGCCAAGTTCTTTCCAGGGCCACAGTTCTATGCTTACCATGGGCTTTTTATTTCGAGGGCACAATACGGGTTCGTCTTCTGAGCCAGTCTTACCAATATGGCTGACGAATCTCACGCAGATGCTTATTTAAGAAAAAAAAAATAATGTCTCCTAACCTTTCGCAGCAACTATTTTTTCGAGGTGTTTGCCTTTTCCCTGAAGAACCGAACTCTCTTTGCTCAAAGGACGTCCTCACGGCCATAACACTCGCTTCGGTGCAGCACTTCTGGAAATATCCGCCCACAACTTGGAATCCTCAAAGCATGGCTTGATGTACAATACTGTGCGGTTCTATCTTCACGATGTTAAGTCAGGAAATCACAGTGATTTGTTCTGTGGATGCTCCGCCTGGTACTTTTATGAGGAACCTTTTAAGAGGTATGTGCTTAATAAAGAGTTGCACTGTCGATTTTTCTTCAGTGAGTAATTGTTTTTCAATGTATACTCGTATTCTAGTCGACGTATGCTCTACTCTGTATTAATATTGTGTATTTATGGCAAATAAAGGATTTTCATTACTCTCGGCTCAATAGTTCAAATTTTCTCAACTATAATTCCAGGGCCGTGCCATGTAATCCATGGATTACTCTAGATCAGATATTCAAAGTAAGCTGTGATAATAATTGAGTGTGATAGTTTAGGTACTCGTATAAATCACATTATCATATACCTAATCGGCCCTGAATTTCTCTTCTCGGCTCAAGCGTGTGATGGACAATATCCGAGGGCTTCGGGATCCAATCAACCTTCAACACGGGATTAGATCCGCATAATGGGGCAACATAAACCGGTCAGAGCGAAAGGGTTGAGAGCGTGAGAGAGAGAGTTCCTCGTTATCATCTCCGTAATGATCGTTTTCAAGCTGGAAACGACGATGTTGTCGTCGAGAAATGAAGGATTAATATAATTATTCCAATCTCGGAACGATCGTTGAAGGTGAGTGATTGAGAAGTTCCTGACGACGTTGCTCACCGACCAAAAATACGATTTTTCAGAACTGAATTTTCTTGTTGGGCCATTCTTATTTTGAGCTCATTCCGAATCACAGGGTTATCGAAATTTCTTTCAGGTCAAAGAACAAAAAACGCCGACCGATGCCGCTCTTAGGGGTTACCTGGTGGTAATTCGATTCCGAACAAAGGTCAGGAAGTCAGGAATTAGGAGTGGCAGCATAGGGAAGTTGTTATTGAGTTAGGAGGCTTGTTCATTATGAACACACCGAACAATAGAAGGAATACTGTTGTGAGATTAGTACGTAGCTGCCACCGGGAAAGGTAGGGAGGGTAGGGAATTAACCATGTTATCAATTTACTCGGGGAGGTTTTACGGATTTTTCCTGTAGATAGGATTTTTCCTGCGTCTCATCGGTGTTTCTTCTTGCAATTTTTGGGCCAACCATGCTTAGCAAATTCTGAAAGTCACACCATTTCATCCGGAAAAAGTTGGCAAAGCCCACGTCGTTTCTATACTCGTAATTTAATGCGACATCCTCATCGAGTATCAAATCTTCCATCCATTCGGTGGCGCTGTATTTTTGTCTTCCATTTGACATCTGTTCAAGAGGGGTACCTATGCACTCTGGTGACTAAATGCTCAACTACGATACTGTGTGTTCTCGATGTTGTGAAACTACGCTAATTTGACAAGGCATTTCTGGCCGGATGGCGGGACGCAGGGAGGTCTGGGGGGAACGCGCTCGATTTGACATCTGTTCATGAGGGGTTGGACGGACGAACCCAAAATTTTCGATGGAGACGGGACGACTTTCTCCAGCAGCAACTCCAATCAGGATTGTAGCGGTAGCTGCAAGAATTTTATCTTCGTCATCACTCATTATTATTTTTGACTACTAATTATTCAACTACGTCACTCTTTAGAGGCTGACTGAGGGCGATTGCCTCATCCAGACTACTCTCACCGTCTGGACGGGGAGACCATCAATTGCCTCCCAGAAAAGAGAAAGTGAAGGAACTATTTAACGATTGCCTCCCGAGCCCACGACTACATTTATTTACGATTGCCTCCGGCCGAGCGAAGTGAAAGATTACG
>JAEMON010000014.1:13463924-13476137 GCA_030264115.1 Lygus lineolaris | reverse complement strand
TGCCGTCTCGGCTTGTCGAAGAATCGCAGTGTCGAAGAATCGTAGAAAAGGGGCTGTCGTAGAGTTTCAGAAACTGCTTTGAAACTCTTCGACAGGGTTGTCGAAGAATCGCAGTGTCGAAGAGTTGCCGAATTCCCGAAAATTCTTGTTCTGCGAAACGGAAAAGGCAAAGAAACGGCTGCTTGACAATCAACGCCTTCAAGCAAAAGGCATACAAAACTCCGCAAGCGATAAAATATTCGGGCCTCCGGACCATTTCTTCTGTAGTCCAACCCTCACAGGAAGAGTTTTTCCTCTGATTTAACATTGTTAACTGTACAAAAAAAAAAGTAGAGTCAGTTTTCTTCGTTTTCGTGAATCGAGGGGCGTGAAGAAGGGCCAGCCTGAGTGGAATATCAATATTTAAGGTGGGTCGCTTTTTTGGGGGGCATCGCTGAAAGGCACATCTCCCGAGAACATTTTTCCCGGATAAAACACGTTATTGCGATTGTGAGACGACCCAGGAGCAGGAAAAAAGTTCAAGTAATGCAGCATGAGTTGATGAGCGAATTTTCAAAGAATTATTTTAGCTGATTTGGTGGGTGATTCTTATAGGAAATTTCACGCTGATTCCGAATATAACATAAATATTGTGTTCCTATGTTTAAGATATTTTTTTACACCAAAAACCTCCAAAAACTCGTTTTTAGAGTCTCATTTTTCAAAATTTGACCCCATGGAGTACTCCAAAAATTCTGGGCAACGAACTCAGCCTTTCTTTTGTTATTATTGATATTTTGAATTTTTTTTGGATTTTTTAGATCGATTCCATGGTCAGATAATGGGTGATTCTCGCATTTCGGACGAAATTGGCGTTTCAAAATCCACGTAATAGGATTTAGGTTTACGAAGAAAATCTGTTCATGAGTCCCTTCTAGTTTAGTAAACATACCTATGAAAAATCCCATCATAGATATTCGTTTTTTAGAAGATACAGGACCATGATTGAAATCACTATAATGAGGGAAATTCACCCAGAAAGTTATTCCCTCGCTCGACATGACATGAGGGAATAAATAACATTTTTAATGTTCTATGTAACTGTATCACTCCACATGAATTTTCAGGAAAACCGAGGACGGCTCCTTCAAACCCACTTGGAAATACAATATTAGTGTAAAGTAATATTGTTGTGGAAATTGGTGACACTCGAAAGATATTTCAGATGTTAATTAATATGTTACTTGTTTCCACGCAATGATAAACTCAGAACTTTCTGTCCTGTTAGAACTTTCGTTCGAAAATATAATAATATAATTATTCTTGTGATTTGCAAACTTGCCTCTGACATTCTTCCTAATAGCTTCCACATCAATTTACCTTAATTGTTTCAGTCTTACCCTCTCCAAAATTCGTGGGAGGGGGGCAATAACACGTTTGATAAACTTTTATCAACTTTCCCATTAGGGACCTCGAAAACAAAGCAACAGAAAATGAGGTTTCCCTAAAACAGGTTACTCAGCCTTTGGCGCTAACTTGACCAATGGTGCCAACATAGTAAAACTGAATGACGATGCTCTGAAGAGCAGTGGCGCCCTGTTGACAAAAAGTGAGGGAATAACAGAAAATTTGGTGGACACAGGTGTTTGAGGCCACTGCTCCTTTGATAGGCAGTAAGTGGCGCTACCTACCGTCGGATAATATTATGATTCTTGAGAACCTAGGAAAGTTACCCAAAAAAAGAAAGAGTGCGCCTTGCGCCACTAGTATGAGGACGATTCACCTTCAATGTCGGAAAATCGTGTTGTGGGAAGCATTTAAGTTTCCTGGTTGAATAATATAATAATTTTGTGTGTAGGACCACTGGATGAGAATATTTTCGTACATAAAAACATTTGTTCACGCTGAAAAAAAAAAAAATGGAAATTCGCATGAAATGTTTCTTTCAATTCAGGAGTCCAGAAATACCTCTACCTTCCGAAATAGCTCACCTCCTTTATAGATGCAGGTAGAAACAACACTCGTCCATCCGACCCCCATAAAACCCCTCTCAGTGGCCCTCGCTTCGGACTGAGATTTACGAGTAAACAAAAGTCTACTAACGATATAAACATCCGAAAACATCGGAGGATAAACACAATTCAGAAACTAATAAAAGCCAATGGGATCGATGTTGGTGATGCTGTGGATTTATTATTGTTCCTTTGATTGTAGTCGGTTGGGGCCATAAAATAGGGATGGAAGATTGTTCTTGTTGATATAGCTTCATCAGGAATGTTTGTCTTTACAGAATCTCCAACCGGCAGGGTTGACCATTCGCAGGCCAAAAAAGTCTTCGTTTTCAATAATAATTTTTCTATTCAAGCTTCAAAATTTTAAATTTTCCAAAAATTCTCCATTTCCTTGAAAAATCAAAAAATGTTATTCAGCTTCAAAAAACACGTTGAAATAATGTATAATACCTGGCAGTCCACAACACTGAAAAAACTCGTTTTGTGCTTCCTCACTACCGAAGGTAGGAAGCTATGTATTCGTGCGAGAAATGCAAAACATTGATCTCCAAAATGAAAATTTCCACATGCTACATGGTGGCCAGAATTATTGGAGTACTCCAAGGGGTCAAATTTCGAAAAATAAGGGCCAAAAAACGAGTTTTTTGATTTTCGTGTAAATTACCATCCATAGGCACATATGGTATATTCGGAATCAGCGCAGAATTCACTATAAGATTCACCCACCAAATCGGCCAAAATGATTCTTTGAAAATTCGCTCATCAACTCATGCTACATGACTGGAATTTTTTTTGTTTCCTCACTACCGAAGGCGAGAGATGCAAAAAAATGTTGTCCTCCAAAATGAACCTTTCCACTTGCTTTTTAAGTTTCAGAGCTTTCTGAACAATTTTGGTTCCGTTTCTGTCTGTCTGTCAAACACCTCATATGGATCCTTGAAGTCTCATGCATTTTTTCCAAAGTGTTTGAAAATGTTCACTATCTCAAAATCTAGACCCCAGAAATTGAGTGTTCTTTGGGAATCACTCGTACGAGAAAAGTATAGTCATGCGAGGGAGCTATACCCTCCCACTAGGTAGGTAGATGATTTTTCGTTAGAATAATTATTACCCACTTCTACTTGTATCGCAGTAATAAATATGATAAGGTAACCCTATTCTTCGCAAGGTCGTATGTGACACCAACCTTTTCACATTTTTTCCAGTGTTGTCGGGAAGCTTCATTTAATATTTAGTGTCACCATTCTTCTACGTGTTGGCAGCACTGTTTTGACGCTAAATGGCGGGTAAATAGTTGTTATCACCAGAAACTGATAAGCGTTTGGTCGGGCAGGAAAAATGACGTCCAAGCGGAGCAAGGTAAGTAAGTTCACATCATTTTTGGTTTATTATTTTCAATACCTAATGAACCCTTGGAATCGAGCAGAAAAAAAATAATGTTAATCCCCAGTCAAAATTTGAGGTTTTACGTTTCAAGATAAGTAGAATCCAAAAAACGAATTAATAAAAATCCGTCCGTCCGCCGTACACCGTCCTTAGTTACCATGGTTCAAAATTAATAAAATATGGTATACCGGCCCCATTCGGGGTCTAGTTGTGCCGCGAAGCTTGGCGTTACCGTCAGTCTTCTCTAAGGGTTAGAAGATAGGGGATGAAATTTTCAAAACGCCCTAGCTCGAAAATTTCAAATAGGAAGGTATATTTTTTCCATCGATTTAAAATAGAACACAATTTTTAGCGTCGAATGAGACCTTGCGGAGCGTTTTAGGACCAACCGTTCGCTCCCTGTAAGGACTTAAAGGTTGAACGAAAAAAAGAGCAGAAACACGAGTCTGAATCGCAATTCTTCCCGAGTTGGCAACATCCTCGTTCAAATATCAGCTGTTCAAATGCAACTTGCTTTCGATTCCACCGAACCAAGTTTGTTGTTTACTTTCAGAAGCTTCCTTAGTTACTGAATTTCATTAAGAATGAATGATACAACTCTCCGATAATAATAATTAAAAGAAGGTACCTACTCATTGTCGCCAAGAGATCATTGTGAACCTCGCGGTAGGTGGGTATTTTATGTCAATAGGATCTTTTTAGATGGGCGATCTATACAGAAAATAATAAACCGTTGTGTAATAATTTGCAGCGTTTTTCTATTTCAAAAAACCAAATTTTCCGAAAAAATATTGGCAAGTTTCCTTATTATATGTATATCCTAGTGAATGTTAAAGCGTGGTACCTAGTTATGCGAGGGAGCTATACCCTCCCACCTGGTAGATGATTTTTCGTTAGAATAATGATTACCCACTTCCACTTGTATCACAGTTGCTCCAACGAGAGTTGAGTAAGCCCTACTTAAACCATGCCTTGAGGTCGTGCGTTAGAGCACCTTCTCTGCCTGAAAATTCCAACTCGGAGAAAATGTCGACCTGAAAACTGGTTGAATTAGTGAAACCACTCGAGAATACCCCTCCGGCAAAAGTATGGTGCTGCGGGAGAGGGAAAAGGCGAAATGCTTTCTCGGATCGATGCATATTTTATGGCTCACTTAACCCTGATGGCGCACCGTACGGTTTATGTGCGCTTTAATTCATCTCGACTAGTAAAACTTGAACGGCGCTGTCAGGCAGTCTTTTCCCAGCCACCGCCGAAGCCTTTTCTATGGAGTGCCTACGCAGAATCACGGAGTCGAAAGCCCAAATAGCTGGATTAACTTGGGACTGTTAAAACAGTAGTACTTCACTTAGTCACGTTTGCAAAACCCATGATGAACCGGTTCATTACACTCAGATCGACAATACCAAAGTAAAACGCGCTGAGAATACCAATGTTACCAGACGAGATATTCTAAAATGATATATTATTATATTAAATTAATTAAAAATTATTGAATTATTTATACTAGGTCCTAGAACAAATTAAAGTCGTGGAGCCACTTTCTAGCCTTATTGCGGCAATTTTCAGCGATTTTTGATCTGTAAAATCTCAGGATAACTCGAAGGTCTACTCTAGCAAAGAAATTTCTGAAATACAGAAAAATGATCCTATACCTAAAATCGTAGGTACAGTTTTTTCAAAAACCTCAAAAAAATTAGGGGATGGACAGATTTTTATTACTTATTCGGATTTTATTACGAATTTTCAAACGTAAACCGAAAATTTTGAGAGGTTTGTAAAAACAATCTAATAGATTCCTAACCTTTACCTGTTATTGAAAATAACAAACTAAAAATAAACCAAAATGAAAAGAGCGATGGCATATTTGATTCCAACACAATGCCGCACAGTGGGGCAAAATGGTCATTTTCCGTCAAAAACTAAGCTTTGCTCCAAATTTATAGGGAATACCCCATGTTCGTATACCTAAAGTAGCTAATCAACTGCGAAACCATCAACAACTCTCGAAGAAAATTCACATATTTGCCCGTTGGAACCGCCCAAAATTATTTTTGCGTACAAGAAAGTTGAAGACCTGAGTCTTCTGCGTCAAATGAGACCAACGCCAGCTCACCAACACAGTAACGATGATTTTTGGTGATTTTCCTCAGTTTTCCATTTTTTTGAATTTCCAGTGGTGAACAAGGAAATATTAGAGCAAATGGAAAACTTTCAAAACTCTCCATTCTCTTGGAAAAAAATAATAATAATAATAACACCGCTACATTATTCAGCTTCAAAAAACACATTGAAATCATGTATCTTACCTGGAAGGCCACAACACTATAAAAACTCATTTTTGTTTCCTCACTACTGAAGGTATTAAGCTATGTATAATCAATTTTTTTCTGAGACATAATGACTCAAAAGAAACAATAATGAAGTCGTAAGGCAAAAATAGTGTATCTGTAATTTTACTAAATTTATTGAAATATTCAATATTTGTAATATGGCGGGAAAGTGACGTTGAAAAGGGTGTCATCTGTCATTGGCCAATTCCGTCCAAGATGCCAACCGAACAAAACGAAACACAAAGCTCATCACTGATTGGGCTCCTGATTAGTGAGAATGAAATTTGCATAATTTTATTAATGAATTGATTAAATTAATTGACTGATTAATTAATTAAATTAATTGACTGATTAATTAATTAAATTAATTGACTGATTGATTAAATTTGATTAATTTTTAATTAATTATTTAAATTTTCCTATTTTCACTGGTCTCAATGAGATCACAGCGCATTCTTTTTTGGTTCAGTTCTTTTAGTGTGATGTAGGAAAGGGTTGCTCGAAAGCCTTCGGAATTCCACCTCTTATTCAAACAGCTGAGATTTTATTCCAAGTTTTCTCCACAACCGAACGATAAACTATTTTTTCTTTGTATTGGCAGTGTTATTTTATCCCAAGTTCCCAAATAACAATACAAAGGCAGAACAAATGTGATTTTCTCATACACGATAATTCCCCATTGACCTCCTTATCACTCAAAAGGAAGGGGATGCATCCAAAGGATAACGGGCTTTGTTCATGGAAAAAAAACAAATGTTTCTGAATTCACCTCGCATTCTGCACGATTAGAACTTACCTACTTAATAACGCTTGTTTTTTTTTCCTCCCAATAAAATCCTCAAATACATCGAAATATAAAAGGGGTTGAAAGAAAGGGGGGTTTCAGGGTTAAGGGAAAAAACCGGCTATAAAAATGGGGCTACTCGGGGACCCTTAATATATAGGTATATGGTATGGTAATAATATATAATGGTTCGTAATCAGCCCAAAATTTCCAATAAGAATCCGTGGAAATCGGGATTTTGTCCACTCCGCCCATACACTCGAACTGTGCACGTGCACCTCCCTTTGACTATGATCGTCATAAAGACTAGGTTAAGGTAGGCATATCAACACGGAAACTTTCAATTCGATTGTCTGGTCGCTACAAGCAACTAGGTTACCTATTTGTTGACCCTTTCCGATGCGTGTAATTGAACGGGGGCCAATCAAATAGCAAAACGCTGGCAAAAGGTTTGGCAAACATCGCCAGCCCAGCGCTCGGGTTTATTGGGGTTTCCTCAGCCCGCCAGGGAATAATGGAAGCGGTTGGCAGGTATCGTACAATCGCCTCTTCGAATAGAAACAGTAGTTATGTAAAATGCGTTTCCATTCTCCTACGGAACATTATTTTACAGGGAGAACCGAATTGAAAGCCGTGACTTCAGAGATCTTCTACAACTGGCTTGAGGAAGTGTTTTATTTTTCAATATTTTTTCGTGTTTACAACCCTATATCACTAAAATTGCCATAAATTTCTTTATTTTACAGTGTGGAGCAGGAGCGGATGGCCTGAGCACAGGAGCAAGCGCACCCAACATGGAAAAGAAAGTTCCATTCACATGGCATGAGTTGATGAGCGAATTTTCAAAGAATGATTTTAAACGATTTGGTGGGTAATTCTTATAGAGAATTCCACGCTGATTCCGAATATACCATATATTATGTTATGTTCCTATGTTTAAGATGGTAATATACACCAAAAACCTAAAAAAAAACACGTTAGGTACCATGAGCACAGTCAGCTCACACAGACAGCTCTGCTCCCAAACTGAAACAACAACGATGATTTGTTAGTCCGAAAAGGTCTCAACCAATGGGAGACCATCTCCTATCATTTCCAGATTTAGTGAAATATTCAAGGTTTCGGAGCACCAAACTACTTGTGTACTGAAGCACCAGTTGGTAGTTGCTAAAGATTCTTGCGATCTTTTTTTATCTTATCACGGTTATCCATCTGACAGGATATTTCGAAATCATCAATTTTATGATGATTACATACAATGAATTGTAACACACAACAAACTTCTCCCTTCGAGAAAATTCCTTTTCACAGCCGAGATTCAATATAACCAACGGATGAAGAGTGGAATAAGAACGGACGAAGAACGGAATACGACAAAAACCGCTATCTATGCGCAGAGAGAGCTCAATTAAAATACGAATAGCTTTTGGGAAAATTCCTTTCACAGCCAAGATTAATTATAACCAACGGATGAAGAATGGAATACAACAAAAAATGGATGAAGAACGGAATATGACAAAAATTGCTGTCTGGGCGCAGTGAGAGCTCAATTCAAATAAGAGTAGTTTTAGGGATTTCCAAATACTTGTACATCTATTATAAGTATAGGAAATTTATTGTCCTTGCCTACAGCAAAAATGATGACATCTAACACGCCTAAGATGTAAGAGGATAATATTCTAAATTAACTCGCTAAATATGTGCGCTTCCTGATTACTGTTTGAGGAGGGCTCTCACTCCTTTGTGTGAGTGATGACGATTACATCGATGACACACACACACAAAAACAATGCACCATCAGCGGTTCCCCAAGCTTCTGAAATCCCTGAGCGCCATGGAAGCTGATAGAGCATGGAGGAGAGATAAAAGGGACCTACTTCCATAGGAAAGATGAGTGATATCAAAATATGGAAGTAGAGTTTTATGATGGAGTTCATTCTAAACGTCCTTGTAAAAAGACGTTTTAGAATCAACCTTTGTTTGAACCAACCTTTGGGGAGTAGGTTTTATGATGGAGTTGATTCTAAACATCCTTGTGAAAGAACGTTTTTGTTTGGCGGTTGCCGCCTCATTTCAAACTTAGGTAACTTGCAATGCGTTCTCTCTCTCTTGCCCTCAAGGTTCTAAGAATTGGGTTTTTGATTCCAAAAGTGGTAGGGTACCGGCGATACCCTTGACCCTTCGCCCCTGATAATAATCCCATTTCCTACGCATTGTAACCATAAACAAACCGGCCCGTGATGGGAGGCAAAAGCCCTCTTTAGAATAACGGCGTCTAAAAATAGCGAGGAGTATTTTACCGTCGAATAAATCTCAAAGTTTCATTCTAAACCGCGCATGACTACAATGTTGTCTCTAACGACCGATTTGAAGTGAGAGATGATTTACGTAAGTGCACATTCTGGTAAACAAGATATTTCGTCGGATTTACGATCCAGAGGACGAGACTTGGGACCTGTATAACGTGCTGTGAAAAAATTATGTCTTTCTTTGAGTGAAATTCGGACGAAATGAAACCAAAAAAAATACCTAGTGAGATTAAATATAGAAATACAAAGTACTTGCACATAATTTCTCTGGAGTTCATTCAAGTTGTTTGCAGGGAAATTCAAATTCAAGGCTACTACAATTTCTTCCCACTAAATCTGTAGGTATAATTACTGCCAATCTACTCAATATATGAATTTAAAAAAAATAATCATTTTAAGATTTGGAGAGCGATTCTTATAGGACATTTTGCGCTGATTCTGAATATAACGTAATGTTCCCATTAAGGCAGTAATTCACACCAAAAACCTCAAACAACACGTTTTTTCACCCTTAATTTTCAAAATGTAACCCCTTGGAGCACTCCAAAAATTCTGGCGAACGAACTCATCCTTTCTTTTGTTATTATTGACGTATTTGAAATTTTTTTTTAAAAGGTTTTTTCAGGTCGATCCCAGGGTCAGATATCGTCTGGAGTGACACTTATATAGAAAGATATAAATATACATAGATACATATGAGAAAGTGTTGGACTTCAGGAATCGTTTAAGAATCGTCAGAAACGGACTCCCATTTAGAACATTTTTATGATGTTGCATTACTAAAAATTTGAAGTCATTGCAATAGCTAAATTTTTTCTGAAATTCTATAATTTTTCTGAAATTCCAGAATATCGTTAAGTACTTAAATATTCATTCATGCAGCTTGAGTTGTTGAGCGAATTTTCAAAGAATAATTTTAACCAATTTGGTGGGTGATTCTTATGGGAAATTTCACGCTGATCCCGAATATACCATAATGTTCCTATGTTTAAGATGGTAATTTACACCAAAAAAACTCAAAAAACACGTTTTGTTAGCTATTTTTGACTCTTAATTTTTCAAAATTTTACCCTTGGAGTACTCCAAACATTCAAGCCGACGAACTCATCCTTTCTATTAATATTAAGTATTGACATTTTAAATTTTTGGGGGATTTTTTATCTACATTCCAGGGATAAATTTCAGGAATAGTTGAAGAATAGTCTGAAACGGATTTACATGAAGAAAATTATCAAAAATTTGCGTTACTTACACTAAAATTTTGAAGCCATTGCAATAGCTCCATTTTTTCGAAAATTCGCTAATAGGCCGCCCTGTACCTCAACTGAAACATACCATTAAGTAAGTTAAAATTTCAAGTATCGGCCGAATTAGGAAATTTCATCCTGAACTCTACCTATTTACACAAAACACACATTTCGGAAGGATATTTTGATTTCAGGGGCACCCACTAAGAGCCCAAAATATGGTTAGGGGGGTTTGAGAGCCGTGAGGCTTAAAAACGTTTCGTGACCAGTTGGGAAGGAAAATTGATTAGGTTATAACTCGAGAAGGAAGTGGGAAACGAGGAGAAGCGAAACGGGCTGCAACCAGGCGATCGAAGGCCGCGTGACATCGCTGTGTACTCCAAAGGGCCTTTGACAAAGCAACCATCACGATAGCAGACACTATCGTAACTTGGAAGCAGATGTACACTAGAGGAACACTAAACAATGGTCTACTGTCTGACCATATCGATAGTTCCGGGAAGACGAAAAAGAAACTAATAAAAAAACTGGAAGAAATAGGAACCAACCTACCGGACACAAGAACATATTACCAGACAAGCTGCCCCCCTTTATAGCAGATTAAAATACTAAGTTCCCCAGTATTAAGGCTTTAGGTAGGCTAAGAAGTAGGGTAAGTTGGTAGGGTAAGAAATTATCCAACTATAATAATATAACTATAATTAAAAATATAATAACTATAATTAAAACAATTTTGGGCCAAGGTAGTTGGGCCAAAGAAAAATATAATGAAAATGCCACCCTGTAAAACAAAACAAGTGAGCCAGCTCTTGAGAAAACATTATCTTGAAATTGAAAGTTGTAACAACTTCCTTCATATGATAGGAATATAATATAATTAAATATATAATATATATTATATATACATAATATATAATATAATATACCTAAACGTAATAATAATTCATTCTCATTTTGACTATAATTCACCAGTCCACTTTTTCTATCATAATATTACGGAGGTTGTTACAAGAGTTACATATCCCGTAATAATATTATTATAATTTATGTTTCATCCACACCCATTTATGATGCAATAATATGTTATGTTAATTTTAAATTATGATAGAACGAAATTGGATGAAGAGAATATGTGTTTTACATCTTTCATTGTCGAGCCTACTGAGGTTAACTATTGTTGGTATGCCTGGTTTGGTGCAAAGTTTGTGCCAAGGTGGGTGAACATTCATAAATTTGCTGATTTTTTCGCCCTCATCCTCGACAATAATTTATTTTCCTTTCATTTAAGTGCGAATCATAATGTGATGCAGATGACTATTACTAATCATCCCCTAACACGAACTTTCGAGTTAATATGGGGGATTAAGTTTCTTATATACCTGCCATAAGTGACGTGTAAGCAGGATGAAAAATTACTTAGGGTACTACTCTGATTCTTACGAATAAAAAGGTATTCAAGTATCATTTATAGAGATAACTATTTAAAAAAAAAAAAGCCACGATCACGAGAATCACGATCGGATCAGTAATAGCTACTGCGCAAGAGCAAGTTGACATTTGTTGTCATAGGTGTAGCTCTGGAACTATTCTACCAGTTTCGGTGAAATTTTCACGGATTACGTGGGTTAGGCCTGAGAGGATCTCCTATGAAATCATCGCAGTGCGCAAACATCGCACGCGCAAAGGCCCTAGAGGGTCTCCTGTGAATTTCACCGCAATGCGCAAACATCGCATGCACAAAGGCCGTAGAGGGTCTCCTATGAATTTCATCGCAATGCGCAAACGTCAATTTCCTCAAACAACGATTTCTCTGTTCCTAATGGACCGATTTCGCTCAAATTCGCAGGGTAGTTGAGGCTGCACCTATGAATTTCGCCACCTTTGGATAAGCATGCTCCGGAACTATTCTACCAATTTCGCTGAAATGTACACGAACTGATTGATTATGTACGTCCAAGCTTTACTGCCCACCCGACTTGGCAGACGTTTTTGTATAGACTTATAAACTAAATGTTCACCGTCTTCGATCAAAAATCTTCTTCGAACATGGATTTGTAAAGAGGAAACGTTTCAAAAATTGGTGTAATAAGGGTTTTAGACCCAATATATCCAAAATAGTTATTTTAACCTTCCTCCCACAAGGCCGTGTCGCATACAACACTT
>JAEMON010000014.1:13166069-13176091 GCA_030264115.1 Lygus lineolaris | reverse complement strand
TGCCAAAAAATGTCTCACATTTTATTCACTCATACCTCTTATTATTCTGATTATTTATTATCCATACCATGACGTTACAATCATTATTGAAAAAAAAAGTCTTTGCAAAAGCGCCGAGGAAACCACAACTTCGCACTTTATTTTTGCAGCAAAGTGTGGGAGATGATGTGTTTTATAGATCAAATACAAGGTACCTATTTAGCGAAAAAACTGGCTTCTAATTTCAAGTCTGCACCAATGAATGGAACAGTAAGTACTCTAAATAAAATTTTATTTGTTTGATTATGGCCAGAATGTTACAAAATGGATGTTTTGCGCTCTCAAAAAGTGATTTTTTACATGGTTTCTTTGGGATTCAGGTTTGAATTTGAGCATAAGAGTGCAATATGGATTTTACGATGTCAGATTCATGTTCAGCACACCCAAAAATACGTCAGAAAGTGTGTTAGGTCTGATTGAAAAAAAGTTAATTTTAACGAATTTTCGTGTGCAAAATGTTTGATAACGTAATGACCAAACATATAGAAAGAATAGAGAAAAACGGGATTTAGATTCGGTTTCAGCACAACAAAAAACCTAATGGATCACAAGAGTAGCTTCCAGTTATAAGCTTTAAAGGTTTTTACACAAAAACGGCTATTTCCGACCAGTGTGCGACGGTTCGTAATTTACGGCGTTTTATCGTCAAAACGAGGACGAACGCTCGAGTCGTCGAGCGATTCTTTTTGATGTGAGCCGCGTGACGAGTGCGATGATCGGAGGGTGTCAACGACTGGGGGGTGTCAACGATTGGCACGCGACGCCCCAATTTCGGTAGGATAGAAAGTTAAGGTATTTGGGTCGGCTGGTAACAGCGACAATGCAACACTGCTAATTGAGTTGTTTTTAATGGCCCACGTAGTTTCGCAGCGTTCAAACCGTCATCCAGGGTAGGACGACATAGAACGGGTTTAATTATTTTCAATAATGAACCTTTGGAATCAAGCAAGCATTTTTTTGGCCACCCTCAAAATTGACTGTTTTACAAACGTACGTAAAATCTGAAAATCAAAAAGTTCCATTCATGCAGCATGAGTTACCTAATGAGCGAATTTTCGAAGAATAATTTATATAATATTTAACCGATTTTGTTGGTGATTCTTATAGGGAATTTTGAGCTGATTCTGAATAAATACCATATTTATGTTCCTGGGTTTAAGATGGTAATCTACACCAAAAACCTCGAAAAACACGTTTTTTGACACTTATTTCTCAAAATTTGACCCCTCGGAGTACTCAGAACATTCTGGCCAACGAACTCATCCTTTCTCTAGTGATTATTGACATTTTAGATTATTTTATATTTTTAGATACCTAGATTTCAGGGTCAGATATCGTCTGTGGTGAGGAATCAATTTGATTTTGTATTGATAAATGCCTGAAACAGACTTGTAGCTTATACATGACAGAAATGCAGATGATCAATTCTGTAGTGTAAATAAAAAGAACGAAAAAATGTTAAAACACATTTATTCGAATTTAGAAACCTTCAATTCGAAGCATTAGTCTCACCAAAAATTAATAAATACTTGTAGCCCGTATTTTGCGTAAAATGCCATAAGATTATCAATTTTTCCCTGACTTTTCCCTGATCACTTTCTTTTTCCCTGACTTTTCCAGGTTTTCAAGGTTTTCCAGACCCGTAGCAATCTACATAGCAAAACACGTGTTTTGACCCTTATTTTCTAAAAATTCGACCTTTTGGAGTACTCCAAACATTCTGGCCAACGAACTCATCCTTTCTTTTGTTATTATTAACATTATGCATTTTTTTCGGATTTTTAAGGTAGATTCCGTCAGAGATTAGGTCAGATATCGTCTGGGGTGACAGGAATATACATTTCGCATAACTAAAATTTTGAAGCCGTTGCAATAGCTGAATTTTCTTTCGAAAATTCGCTAGTAAAACGCTGAAAATTATCGCAAAATATTTAAATCAAATAGTACCTAGGTACCGTAATGTCGTGAGGTTCGCAATCACGTTTCTTGTGTACAATGAGTTCTTATGGGGAGTTAAGACTATCCGGGTCTTCCGGTTTCTATTTAGTGTCAACCAGTCCCTCCCTCACTTCATCGTCCACCATACAGCCAGAAGCGAAGGAAACTTTCATTTAAAAAATACCAAATACACACCTGGATATCCCTGATTTGGCGTCAGAAGTTGTGAAATTGCACGATCTTTGCCTAGTAAGGAACGTCTTCACTCAATCATCGATTCTTAGGATGGCCAATTACACGATGAAGGAAGAGAGTGTAGGCTGAACCCTACAACTTCTACTACAGCCCATAACTTGGCCAGGAATTTGCACGTCATTTAGCGAAATAATCTCATGGAAATCGGTGCAGCCGTTCGGTTCATAAACTAACGGTTACAGACAAACAGAGCTCACCTTGAAAGTATTAAGGCATGTTATTCATGCGACAAACATTAGGCTATTCCAATTTACTGGGACTCCAGTGTACAAAAAAAAGTCTACAAAAGGAGGGTCTCAATATGAATTGATGAACATGAAAAATAATAGGTAATTCGAATAAAACACGAATAGAAATACGCGAAAACTCGCGCTCGATGAGGTTGGAACGAGGATGCACGTATAAACCGAACGGTAGAAGCGGTATAAACTGAAGTGGTTATTAGACTAATTTATAATGGAGCGGAGCAGATGATTGGTGGTGAGGGGAAGTGACGGAGGGGAAGGGGGGGGGGGTACTGGGGAGTTACCAGCACCCATCGGGCTGAGCATACAAAACAGGCATACGAGAAGTTAGACGAGGATGGAGAGAGAAAGAGAGGAGACAGGATGGTCATGGTTATCCTAGCTATAAACGACTCAGGGAGGTCAAGCATTCAATTCAAATCCACTATTCAATGATGGTGATATCCACCGCCTTGAGTAGACAAAATTGCATTTTTAGTCTTGTTCCACAGTGCAAGAGTACCTGGTTACACCAATACGGTTGGATTTTTGGGCAAAATCAATTCTAAATTTTGCTCTGGAATACCTACAAAATACCGTTATGTCCTCCTACCTAAAATAAGCTCCTCAACTGGGGTTTCCTATTTTTTTAAACTCATAAAACCGCCTTTTTTTCAGAATACTTTGTGTTCTAGCGGATTTACAAAACCTTCCAATGAAAGTACTGGGGGAAATTTAACTGAATCAAAGTCAGCGTCGATTAAACACTTCCTGATTCATTTTGACTAGTAAAAAATTGATTTGTCGATAAAAAATAATGCATTTTTTGGACATACCTTTGCCCCATTCTTCCCAGAGTTTTGTGTTTATTGAATTTTCCCAAATGATTATTGCCGAGATTTATTACCTCAACTATTCACTATCCCAGGGAAAAATGGGGGGAAGAAGCTGGCAAAACAGCACCTATATCCTATGGTCATGTTCATGTCGAGACTAGTCTTATAAAAACCAGTAAACACTCTTCATTTAAAAACAAAAATGTCAACCAACTGTTTTTGCATTCAAACGTTATTTTCGCTAATAAATAACCACAACTTTAGAAAAATGAGGCTTTTAGCTAACGGGGAAGTATTTACAAGCAGAACTATTAAATAATCGGCGTTTGAAAAAAACGGACGATTTCTTAGATTTGACTAAAGTGACTTTTCGTGCATCATTTCCACCTACAAAATATTGATTACGATTAGACACCAAAGAGATAGGAAATTCAATGCTTTATGGAATAGGTATATTTATTTTTAATTTTACACTTCAAGCTAAGATAGTTATGACCGTTTCAATGGAGTAAGGTCGAAAAAGAAAAGTGAAAGTGAAAAACCTCACGAAAACAAGTGCTAAAAAATGTCTATGAGGAACTTGGGTCTGTTTCCTGCTCGTTTGTCAAGCGGATTCGAAGCGCCATGAAAGAGTTTAAAAAAAAGTAAGAAGGAAATGGGTAGGTAGATTAAAGGAGTAAACTGCCCGTACTAAACCATCCATTAAGCCAACGGCTGTTCTGGGAGTCAACGAACGAAAAATTCACCTCAAGAAAAACCGCAGCGAGTGCTCTGTGAGGGTTTTCGCGTGGAGATCTTCAAGAATGCGACATTCCAGCCTAACGTTTTTCTGGTAGGTAACTACTAAATCCAATAGATCGGCGAAAAAGGCGAAAGACATCTTTGAACCTTGAACATCACAATAAGACAGCGTAGAATCATAGGATCTTAGTACGTTCATGCTTTTTTTAATAATACTTAATTGTTTAAATATATATTATACACGCATTCAACCTATTTGATCATGAGCCTGTAACAATAAGGTAGGAAGCTCAGTAGAATATTATATATTTGAGACCACAGTTGATCCACAGCAGATTATTATTCTCAACAATCAAACACACTCTCGACCATGAACTTCTGATTGCTCACTACCGATGTAAAGCAGAACTCCGGCACTATTCGACAAATTGTCCACAATGTTCGACCACAACTGCCTCTTATAGGTGTGGCCAGAAGAAACGATGGAGGATGTGAGAAAGAGGATACGGGCCAGACCTTATTGTTCTCCTTCAGGATGCTGGATCATTGATGCCCAGAGTGCAGAAAAAATGGGCGTTGAAAGTAGATACTAATCTTTGTTCATGCAGCTGAAGCTACAATAACTTGGAGAGGCATCTGACACTAGAAATCGGCAGAAGATAATTTGAAACGAAAACCATCAATTTGATGTGCAAAATCTCCAATTTATGTGTGAACGCCGTAGTAGAGTAACACTTGGTAGCTACTACTGACTCCTAGTAAGTGTAATTCTACTATAAAAGTATTAATCCGTGTAACTTGTTAGAACGTGTATTTTAGTTATCGAACAGAGAAAGCAGATTGATACAGAGACAGAATAAGGGATTAAAAGCAGTAAAAGCAGACCAGATTGGAATTTATCAGGATATTGAAAAAGTCTTTAGCCATAAGTGATAAAGTAACGAGTCAACTGTTAATACAATAAATTAATAACTCGTGATGTGACGCCACAAGACTCCCCCTCACGAGTGGTTAAGCCCAATTCTTCCTCGGTCAACTTGATGCTTCGGTTTCGGAAGTGCCATGGTTAGGATGTCTGCTTCTAACTCTTCGATGGGTTTGTAGAGCAGCCTAACAATTCCTCTTTGAACGGCTTGTCTTATGAAGTGGTGCTTGATGTTGATGTGCTTCGACTTCACGCTGATAACTGGGTTGATAGGTTCTGGGCAGCCTGGTTGAAGTTGAAAATGTCGATCACAGCATGTGCCACTCCAACATCATTTGCAAGTAGCTTCAAGCTGATGGTCTCTTTCGCAGCTTCAGTGATTGCCATGTATTCGGCCTCTTGAGTTGAAAGAGCAACTGTCCGTTGTTTAAGGGACTTCAAACTCACTGGTCCACCAGCGTTCATGAGACAATACCTTGTAGTCAACACTGCTGCCTGCCCAATCCGCATCGGCATATCCAATGATTGATTTTTGGGATTTTTTGAAGTTCAAGCTCAGTGTTCTCCTGTGCCATTTATATAACCGAGCACCCGTTAAGCAGCCTTCCAATGCTCAATGTTGAAACAGGAATAGTATTGGCTCAGGTATGTAACGGCGTAAGCTATATCAGTGGCAATTGCTAGGTACATGAGTCCTCCGATTAAATATGGAATATGGAATGCTCTCTTCGGTGCCTTGTCCCTTCTCAAGTTTCAGTCGAGCTTCGATTGGAGTTGATATCGGTTTACTTTTCTCCATTCCAAATTTCTTGATGAATTCATTGAGGTGTTTTGCCTGGACAATTTTCCCAAGACAATATTTGATACAAACTAAATATTCGAGCTCACCGATATCGCTCATCTTGAATGCTGACTTCAATTCGTTCTTGACTTGGTCCATCAGTTCGTCTGTTGTGATCACGAGGAGGTCTTCTACTTAGAGCCCCTCGATGACTCTTTCTCCCCCTATCATTGTGACGTAAACACATGGATCCGGCTGATAATGCTTTGTAGCCAAGCTTTCCCAATGCCTTGTCGAGAGTAATGGTTCACTGACGAACAGTCTGCTTCAAGGACCGTTTCAGCTGGAAAACCTTGTTTTCTGGGCTATTCTGTAGGCTGTCCTGCATTTTCTTAGCCTGGATGTAGAGAGCTTTGTTCGTTGTTCGGCTTTCTTCTGTGATGCATGCACATACGTCTCCAGATGGTTCGGAAATTTCACGTACAACTCCTCATTGACGTTTACATTCAGGTAGTATTTGAAAAAGCAGGTAGGCTGGTGAATTTTCAGGCTCTGTTCAGCTGCAACTCCTAGAAGAAATCGAATAGAGCTTAGCTTAACAATATGCGAGTACGTTTCGTGAACATCGATATTTGGTCGTTGAGCGAACACACGAGCCACTAATCTTCCCTTTTCGCTCCCTAATGTGCCATCGGGGTTCATTTTGTTTTCAATACAAATCTGCAACCAACAGGGTGAATACCTTGTTTCTTTTAAAACTATTCCCGAGGTTCCATTGTGAATGTGAGCAAAAATCTTATCTTTGATTGCATCATGCCATTCATCATAATTTTCACTGTGTGATTCCAGATCATTTTCATCGCTAAAATAGCTAATCTAATCATTCATCTACACTCGCGGTCTTACTATAAGTTTTATGATAGATTTGAAAGGGTTGATTTGAACTTCTACTTCATCTTGTTCTTCCGTTACCTCCTCAGCTGTGTCTCCTCCTCCCTCCTCGAATACTTCGTCATCGCCCTCTGGATGATCAGCAGAACATTCCTCGGAGTCTGGAGATTCTTGCTGGCTCCCCCTATCCCTCGGCGTCCTGGACGTGACTGAGCTGGAATTTCAATTTCTGCGAGGTGGTCCTCTTCTCCAAGATGTGATTCAGAAGAAGCACCGTTCAGCAGCAGTTGGTCACCTATCTGCTTCATGACTGACATCTCGACTGATGATAATTTTTCGAAGTGCTGGCACCCAAATACTATAAGCTAGGCTGAAATCAGAAAAGCCCATGAAAATATCTTCCAGAGCTCGTGCATCGAATTCGCCTTTGTTCTTATTTTTGTTCAGAACATACGCCTTCGCGCCAAATATCTGCAAATGTTGAGCTGACGGAACCCGATTGACCCACCAGTAGAACGTTCTATCACCATCTAGCGACCTAGAAGATGACCTGTTTAGCAAATAACATGACGTATTTATTGCTTCAGCCCAGAATGTGTTAGGTAGATTTGCAGCTAACAGTAAAGCCAATTTGACGTGTAAATGCTACCTATATGAAACAATAAATCACAACGGTTTACCAACAAAAATATATTACTAGTACCCAGGTATATACAATAATAAATTACAATTGTTTATAGACTACATGTAGACGAAAAAAACTGATTCTGAGACTGAAGAGGCGCAAAGAATCGAGTTTGGGAAACCTAAGAAAACAAAGGGTGAACGAGAAGAAAACACTCACTGGAGGCGGCTTTCCTGACGCGAAAAGTCGATCCAACGTCGACGTCGACGGACACGGACGCACGTCAACTCCGGAAAACGCAAAGTCTGAAACCAGCGGACGTGTGTGGATCGAGAGTAGGTATAGCGGCAGACGTTGAGGCCGAGGGGGTCCGGTGCGAAAATAGACTTCAAGTGGTCAGTTCACTTCTAGTTCAGCTCAGACCCTTATCTTTTCGCCTTCGTCTATTAAGGGCCCTCATAGTTTTCCCCCACTCCTCCTTCTCCAAGACGAACGAGAATTGAATTAGTTCGAAATTAGTAGATTACCCAACAGAATGTCCCAAAACCAATCCAACAAACTTCAGGGATCGCTCCTCTTAGCATATTTTAAAACTCTTAGTTTTCATGTTATTTGAATTTAAAGTTTTTGCTTCCGAGTCTACCGAAGCTAGCGGAAGCTATGTTTTCACTTGGGAAATCGAGAAGAAATGTTCCCTCCGAAATTTAAATTTCCACTCGCATTCTATGTTTCAGAGCTTTCTAAACAATTTTGGTTCCGTGTCTGTCTGTCACCTGTCGGTTCGCATTTCCTTGTTACAGCCATATCTTCCAGAGTTCCAATCCGATTTTGTTCTAATTTTGAGGGATTATGCGGGTAGGGCCCCTTGATGGTCCCTTATGAATTTAATCACGATTGAATCAACGGTACGCTCGACTCATGCGCTAACGTAAATTTCGTTGACATTTTGTCTTAACGATCAAAAATCAACACGATCAAGAGTTTTGAATAAACACTTCTTTTCCCAATTTTTGTTGACAGTTTGTCTAAACTGACAAACATCAACACCATCAAGAGTTTTAAACTCACACAATTTTTTATTTCAAATTTTCTTGGTCGCGAGGAAGCTATGTGCCACTTCCACTTGGCAGATTGTATTTCAAGGTTATCGACCTGTGACATACCAGCATCGATAAGCTACTTGAATAACGGAGGTAAAAATGGGCAATTATATTTGAAAAATCCATGAACACTCGTAGCTTAAAATGGGTACGGATAATGAGTGAGATAAAAAATTAACTTTTTCCTTTGTACGTTGTTCTCAACATTTTTAAAGCTTTATTTTTATTACTTGGCACTACTGAGAGCAATAAGCGCAATTTTAAAAAATTATGAATGTTGAAAATTTCGGTTGTTTCAAAATCAACGATTTGCTAGTAGGTTTTTAGCCATCATTGAGCTAATGAAAAGAAAATGACGACGTAGAAACATTTTACTGCTACTAGGTAACTTTATTGACTCGAAGTACCCGTTTTTAATACACCATTTGAACAGAGAGTGTAGAAATAACGATATCCAGTTAGTTCCATGTGTGTTCCATTGTGTTTTTAAGGTACTTCATTAGCAGTTGTTCATTTGTGCCATTATAAACATTCTATTCATGTTTCATACACATTGATGCATGCACTTCATTATATTTTTTTAATGGACAGTAAATGTTTTTTTTACCCACTTCTAACGTGTTACTGCTAACATGTTTCATATCACAAAAGATGAAATTTTGTCTGAAAAAATAAAATCTGTGAGAAATCCGTTTTTCCGAAAGAACCCATTTTTCCCAGGTTTTAACCACCCCATTTCCCATGTTCAACCATACCGTTGACACCGCTTAATTATATTGAGTAATGAAACCAACGAGAGAAGATAACATAAATAATTAGAGCGAATAACTACTCAGCATACCTACCGGAGAGATAACATAAGTAATTGAAGAGCATAACTACGGGAGAAGATAACATAAGTAATTGAAGAGAATGCGAATAACTTCATAGTTTCCTGTTCACTCTAATTACACACTATGTCATTTTCCCCCATGGTTAGTAAGTATAGACATTCGTCGTGTTCGGTATAATTCACCTACATGGTTTAACACATTATAAAAAAACAGCAGTATGTATAATAAAGTAATAATTGTGAGTCTGTAGGAATTCTTTCCAGCCTTCCTGGCAATAAGTTGAATTTTTATTTTCATCATTTGACACATTATTTATTATGTTACCTAATGATTTTAAGCATATTTTTTTATCTAATTTGTAAATTTTTTATTTTAATAAAAACTAGTATGTACTTGAATTGAAAGAGTTTGTTGTTCAGAAAGATGAGAAAATGTATTTTTATTTTCTTATTACTTGAAAGAATCAATCCACCTTAACTAGTGAGGAGGGTATACCACATGAGCCAGTAGGTATCACAGCTGGGTAGGATCTTGGACAAAGGTCCTGGCAAAGACCAAAACCGATTCATCATGTGCTTACTTTTCCAATCACAAACAATGTTTTTCACGTGTATACAGTATTGGGCTTAGGGGGAATGTATCTTTGCATTTCCCTTAAATGGAAAATTTCTCTTCGTATGTGAGTTCACCGGTTGGTTATTATTATATTCATCTCTCCTCCCTATTGTGAATTTTGGGATTGCAAATTTCGTATTATATTAATAATTTATTATGAAATGAATATTCAGTTAATTTGTTGACTAAAATAATGAGGAATTCCGGTGGGTCGGAATT
>JAEMON010000014.1:12864435-12876767 GCA_030264115.1 Lygus lineolaris | reverse complement strand
TCAATAGAAATCATAGGGTTTCCAGACTCATTTTTTGTATTTAAAAGATAGGTGATTCTAACTTCGTTTCAACTTGAAAGTGATTTTAATATTGACATGTGATTTTAATGATGTTACCAGTCAACCAGCCGCAATTTTCCTGAGTCTACCTACCAAGTTTCAAAATTGGTAGTAGGTAAACTTCATTTTCATCATTTAATAATGATTAACAGGACGGTTTTAATTTTTTACGGCGACATAAAAAGGCGTTACAGAGAAAATATCACCCAGGAAATAACAATAAAACGATTCGTTGATTGTTATTATGTTTTTTTGTAGACCCTACCACTGAGCAAAACCTCGTAAGTTCATCTCATTTTGCTGTTCAAAACCTCGTATGTCCTAAACACCAGACAAATTATTATAAATCGTTCAGCTATCACTTGAAACGAAATAGGTAGATAGCTAGGTGGCATGAATATCAGGTTGCTCAAATGAAAAAAGAAGGCTTTATTGATTTTGAGTGAATTCTGATGTTTTTCTTGTCTCCTGTAAAATTAAAAAAAAAAAGACTTTTGCGAGTAGGTAGGTACCTAAAGCAGTAGGTAATCTATCATAATGTACTTACTTTTCATTTTTACTTATTATTAGAGCCAGGGATCCGTAAGTAGGTAGCTATCTAAAGCAGTAACCTATCATAATGTACTTCTCATTATTATGGTAAATTTCTGATCAGTAAGTAGGTAAATAAGTTCAGTATGGTTACCTAAGTGCTTGGTGGTTCAAGTATGAGGATGAAGCAACAGCAGGTACCTACAAGTAAGCATGTCCTACCCAAAGCTTCCTCCAGATTCCGCAACTACGGATTTAACTGTCGCCTCAACACGTTAAAGAGAATTATAGCGAAAAATTAAAATGGGTTTACCTTGAAATATGAAAAAAATACGCGTTTACTGGAAGGTCCTGTCCAGGAAGAACGTCGTTATCAACATGACGAACTGGGATTCCCTTGAGGTGAGTGGTGCCGAATCACGGACTAAATTGAGCAGAAATGTGTCAAAAAAAAAAACAGAACTAGGACGATTTCACGATCATTTTCGACGGAAAACCACTGAAAATGCGAAATGTTTTGAGGTGGGTAGACACTTTATCAAAACATGTTATCACAGAATAGAACTTCTCAACGATGATCCCGACTAAAGATTCAACCGTTCGAATAGCGAAAACGCTTCACGAATACGGGAAAACTCGGAAAATTATCGAACCTACCGAAAGGAAAACATGGCTCGGTCGCGAGGAAACCCACTGTGCTTATTTTTTTCTGTTTGCTCACTTTCTCTGGAAACGAATTACGATTGCGCTGCGCCCTTCCGGTGAGATTTGGCGTTATGCAAACAATGACAACGGCCATATTGGAAAAGCAGATTGGCCAACATTCCATCAGAGGCCAGGGGACAGTGCTCTCTTTTGAGTAGTTTTCAAACTATTACTGACTCGAACATGAATGATTCATGAGCGCAATTTTCAAATTTTCAATGACTAATTTAAAATTTTGTTAGGTATCTTAACCGATTTTTGAATTTTTTGGCAAAATTTTACATTTGGGCTATGCTTTGATATATTTTTGAAAGAATGAGTAAAGGGCTACATGATTTCTTCCATTCGTTTTTTTTTGTTGCGATTTTTAGAAAGCACTTAACACGCCGCTGCCCTTCAAAACCCCCTTTTGGTTTATTATTTTCAATTTTACCTTCCTTTTACCTCACATTCGGATTTAGCACACTCATAAATCCCCGATTGCCAATTTTCAGCACAAAATTCCACCAAGTTTGGCCTCAAAACGGGTGGAAAGAACGCTTTTGACGTTGTAACTTCTAGGTAGTGCTGAGGCCCCCCTCCCTCGACGAACTTCTAAATACAAGACTCGATTTCGCTCATCGGATACCCCTCATGTTGCACCTTGTTGGAAAGCTCTCACTGAGACAATACAATTGAAAAAGTTAAAAATAACCATGCACAGACCCCATTGACATATTTGAAATCTTTGGACTGTTTCCGGGGTCAGTGTAGGTAGGTAGATTACATGGAAAAATTTCCAGTCGTGCAGCATGAGTTGATGAGCGTATTTTCAAATAAACATTCCAGGTGATTCTAGGTTTGTTCGCACGAACAATCTGGAAGGAACCTGTCTCGGATGATGGAACTGCGTTCTGAAAAGGGAGTGGTTGGAATGATCCAGAACTATTCTAGAACTGTGTCTGTCTGAAAGCGCTCAAGATTCTTCAGGGAGGGAGTGTGTGCATGCGCTTCTATCTTGTAACGGGGTTAGCACCCACCAGTTAAGTTGTCTCCGTTACTCTGTGGCACCCACTAAATTATTATGGTCCTTGGCAACCAACTTGGTAACAAGACGAGGACAAAATGAAATAGAAATTCAGTTTCAGCTCTAACTTTGATGCTTTTTTCTATCTTAGATTAATATTTTATTGAATAATTATTGAACTATTGAATGTAAGAGACAAGGTCCCTTACATATCTCGTTACGAGTAGAGTCATCTCTTAGCACGAATAGAACTGGCCTATTCGTCAACGAATGGGGCTCTGAATGGATTCCCATAAACGAAGGTAACCAAACAGGCACCATGGATAGAATTGAATCGAAAAATTGCTTTATTTACGATAGTATGTAGGTATACAACAACAGTATACAACATAAGAATTAGTAGGTACACGGGTACTCCCACCCATTCGCTCAACAACATAACCCAATAGTGTTGCTCCTGGATAGCAAAAATTGGTTCCAAACATGACAGTCCTTTAGGATAAAACAACAAAGCTGTGACACCTGGTAATTTATGACAGCTCTCAAGAATGCTCACAACATTGGGTATTCCACAACCCACAGGCGTGGTTCCCGCCGATTCTACGAAGCTGGAGGTAGGTTAGGCCTTCCATAGTCTGTTTTCCTACCATTCACCGAAAGGGCCTCATGCAGTTCCTGGTATTCATTTTCTTGTATCGAGAGAAACCCATAAGAGAAAATTCTAAACATAAAGAACTTCAAAATCACTACTTGAAATCTACGAATTCCATCTAGTTCGCACGTTAACGTTATTTAACGTCTCGAAGGTCGACTCGTGTCCCAACTCACACACTCCTACAATACGACTCAGCGGTTAGCATCTGCTCGTGCTCTCCCTAGTAACATACTTTTTGGAATCTCGACTCGCTTCTCGTTTACCTGCAAGAACTATCTATCGTCTGGAGTGACACATACACACAACCACATAAATACAGGGTGTCTCTTAAGTGGTGGACCACCCTTTCTATTTCCGTTGTTTCGAGGTGTAGAAAAAAACTTCAAATGGTAATCCCCCTGAATTTTTCACTTGGAATTCAACCATAACTTTTTCGCGCGCCGGGCACGCGCCTAAATGCGCGTAACGAGCATTAACATCGTTTTTTCAAATGAGAACCCCCTTTTTTAATCCAGATTTGGATTCTACGCAAAGTTTCATGAAAAAATTACCCCTCACTCAAGAATTTGAGTGCGCAAAAACGTGCGCAATAACGTTATAAAAATGCCCTAAAGCAAGAAATTGAGTTTTTTAGGTGTAGTAAACTGAAAAGTATGATACATGATTTGAATGTGTTTTTTTCACGCTGAATAACGTGGTGATGTTGATTTTTTTTATTCAAGCCTTGAAATGTCAAATTTTCATGAAAAACAAAAATACATTTTGAATTGCTCAATTTTTTTTGACAAATCAAAAAATCAACATCACCACGTTATTCAGCGTGAAAAAACACATTCAAATCATGTATCATACTTGTCAGTTTACTGCACTTAAAAAACTCTATTTTTCTTGTTTTTAGGGCATATTTGGAGCCTTATTGCGCAAGTTTTTGCGCACTCAAATTTTCGAGTGAGGGGTAATTTTTTCATGTAACTTTGCGTAGAATCCAAATCTGGAATAAAAAAGGGGGTTCTCATTTGAAAAAAACGAAGTTAATGCGCGCTACGCGCATTTACGCGCGCGAAAATGTGATGGTTGAATTCCTTGAAAAAAATTAAATGGGGTTACCATTTAAAGTTTTTTTCTACACCTCGAAACAACGGAAATAGAAAGGGTGGTCCACCACTTAAGAGACACCCTGTATATGAAAAAGTGTTAAATTTCAGGAATCGTTTTTGAATGGTCTGAAACGGATTTAAATGGAGGAAATTTTCAAAAATTTGCATAGCTGAAATTTTGAAGCCAATAGCTTAATTTTCTTCGAAAATTCGCTAAATCTACCTACCTGAACATTCGCCAACTAAATGTTTTTCTTTCCTTGCATCAGCTTCATTTTTGTATAACTTCAGAACTCATTAAAATCCGTCACCTACGCCCCATATTAATCTATTTTTGAAAAGATTGTCTTCATTACTAGTAAAAAGGTAAAAATTTTATTCACATGAAAACATTTGAGTAGGTACCTACTTATACAGTAAGTAGGTATCTAATGCACGAATAAAGCCGAAGGTAGGCTCAGGGTACCTTCGAATCGAACATCGATTTTTTTTTCAAATGTCGGAGACAAAATGTAAAAAAAACCTCATTTCTTAACAATACTTTATTCCTTTCTTAATTATTACACAACACCAATAATTTTCAGGAACTAACAAGATTAAAATTTGGGACCAAATATCGATAAGTATCCATAAAATCAAGAGATGAGGGGAACACAATTCAAAGGAGGTATGTAGGTAATAAAATTATTCTAACAATAATAATAATCAAAAATCTTTCGAAGCCTCGGCTTCAATTTTTCAGCATGCTGAAAAGCGTTTATCTTCCTTTTTTTTCAAAAAATAAAATAGGTAGTATTTTTAATTTCACCATCAAGTATAGCTAGTTACTAAGTTCGAATACAAGTTGGATTTTTTTTTATTTATTTACATCACTACGAACCAGGTCCGTAATCGACACGTCCAGGTACAAATCGGTCATCTTAATATTCGGATGACGTTATTTTTCTGGTGACTCAGCCGTTCGAAATCAAAAAAAGATCCTTTCAGAATCGAGTCTCGCCCGAAATTTCGGGTAAGTTGAAGAAAACATCGAAACGATACGTAAACAGAGATTTAGGAAATACAAGCGAATTTCGATCATAATACCAGTACATGATTAGATCATTCCTACTTATCACATCAATCTAAAACACGTTTTTCTTCTAAACTCTGCTTATTGACACACGGAAGAGATATGTGTTGTATTCTAATGATATTTTAAATACAAAAAAAATCTAAATCTGAAAGAAAAATTAAATAATTCTTCAAAAAAAGTACATAAGTTATAACCAAACTATTTCAATATTTTACTATAGGTAGCCAAAATAAAATTAATGAAAATATGAACAACGTACAGTTAATCGATAATTATGATTAATTATGGATTTAAGGAAGCTTTTTAGGGTATTTAAGAGAAGGAAGGATGGTCGAGTTTCGTCCTCAGAAACAGGTCTTCAAGAGCCCGAGAATCGGTTTTTGAGTTGTTTCTGATTGAAAGTTCCTCGGGGCAATTTTCGTGTTTTTTCGACATTAATTTCAAGTTTAAGTCTTCTCACTTACAAACAGCCGGAATACACTTTTTCGAAATTATTTCGGGTTTTGCGGGTTATTCGTTTACTGAGCTGATCCGATAGGAGGAACAACCAAGCGATATTCACGCTCTTCCGGACTTGTGACGCGGCTCCTTCTTGGTTGACTTATTCAACTTATAGTCAAGAAGGCCAAGGGTTACAATGTTGCACTCTCCTCAGAGGGACCGTCAAGGCAGTTCCCCCTACCACCCCAGCTCTTCAGTAGCACGAAGCATTTTTCAAAATATAAAAGCGTAACGGGGAACTTGCCTAAGTCTGAAATTTTCTCTTTGGTTGCCCTTTTCTAAGAGGAGAAAATTCGAATGAAAATCTCAGATAATTTGAAAAAAAAACAGCTGCTGGCCCGCCAGAACCTAACTGACGTCACCCAAGCAAAAGAAGACAGGTAGCGCTACATTCTCAACCAATAATAATGCAGACAAATCGAATGCGAAAGTTGAACATTTGCATTGAAAAATGAAATCACAAAATTTTACAATAAAAATGCGAGATTGTTTCCATCAGAAAGTAACGAGCGGGATGTATGTTCACACTATGTTGGCCAGACTGTCTGGAGGAAGAAGGAAGACGTTCTTCCTACTGCCGTGCATTGACTTCAGTTAGGTCTGGGCGGGAATTCAAAACGACTAAATTTCAATAAATCCAATCACTTTTGTGTTTGTCTCTTGCAGGTAATTCATTTTCAGGAAAAAATATTAAAAAAAAAAAAAAAAAAAAAAATACCATACAAGTTCCCCATTTGGCCAAAAGGAGCGAGTTTTCAATTGATCGATAGTACTATCGATAGTTTTTACAGTACATATCGATAGTTTTGATAGTCAAAAACCATCGATAGTACCATCGACAGCTTTACATCACTAGGATGTCAGTCTTTCAGGTCTAGTCTGAAAGAAGGGATGAAAACTCGTTCCATTTTCATTTAATGATCCAAAAGTGTCCAACAGGGGCGGCTTTGGGTTATCTAACGAGATGAGGCTGAGTTCACGAATATGGATATCTCAAGAAAAATTGTTACGGGAGGGTGGTTAGGACTGAGTAGAGAAAAATAAAAGTTCTCACATAAATCTTTTCCCAAGTCGTGAATACAACAACTAAGTACCGTAAGATGGGGAGTGGTCCGGCGAGGTGAAATGAGTACACAACACGTTTTCCAGCCTTCGAGCGATATTTCCTGGCTTAGTTCCATAATAACTCAAAAGAGTACAGTCCCATCGTCCCATGAGTTGGTAGCACTGGTTCGAAAGTTGTTTTTGTTGCACAGGGAGGTCTCCAATTAGTTTAGTCCAATGTTTGGTGAAAAATGTGATCCAGAGAACGTCTGTCATATCTAGGAGCTTAGCGATTTCATTTTGCATGCCACAGAGTCAGGTAAGCTCTATATTCGTTACTCTACTCAACTATCTGACTAGAATATACAATAAGATTTTTCCAAAAAGTGCTTTGTTTTATAAGTTTATCATCATATTTGTAGAAAATGAAGTTTGTGGGTTTTTTTTTTAAATGAGGTTTGGTGGGGAGATTTGAGTACACTTTTCCATAACCCCTCAAAAACATATATTTTAAATGTTTTAGCGAATTTTCGAAGAAAATGAAGCTATTGCAATGGCTTCAAAATTTTGTTAATGCAAATTTTTGACAATTTTCTTCATGGAAATCCGTTTCAGACCATTCTAAAACGATTCCTGAAAATTAACACTTATATTATATATATTTTTATATATACATATCATTCCAGACGATATCTGCTCGAGGGATCGAGATAAAAAATTCAAAAAAGTTTTAAAATGTAAATAATATCAAAAGTAAGGCTGAGTTCGTTGGCCAGAATTTTTGGAGTACTCCAAGGGGTCAAATTTTGAAAATTGAGTTTCAAAAATCGCCAAAAAACGTGTTTTTGAGGTTTTCGGTGTGAAATACCATCCTAAACATAGGAACATATGGTACATTCAGAATCAGCGTGAAATTTTCTATAAGAATCACCCACAAAATCGGTTAAAATTATTCTTTGAAAATTCGCTCACCAACTCATGCTGCATGAATGGAACTTTTAATGTTATAACTCGTTAACAATTGTCTTGAAGACTGAATATCACCAATATGAGACATTAAAGCTAGTTTTAATCAACAGCAAAATATTGCTTATTTTGAAATTGGACGATTTTTTCACTAAATTACACATTTTTCGAGTTGCAATGTGTGTTTTCCTTTATAGAATTTTCCTGGCCCTACGTTCAGATGGTTTAAATGAGTGCTGGATCACTTTTACTGGGCCTGAAGGACGAAAAACGGTACCGTACTCAACTGACCGCACTTCGCATGGTCTAATGAGTACACTTTAAAATGCGAATAACTTTCTTTGTGATCAACTTAGAGCTTCCAACTAGTTATTATAAAAACTAGAGATCATGAGGTTTCGTATCGTTTTTTGATTTAATCTTTAAGAAATCTCAAGTAGGTGAAAAGTTGAAAAAAAAAAAAAAAAAAAACCCTCAAATTTGTACTCAACTGACCCCATCTTATGGTATGTTGTGTTGATATCCAAAGCAGTCAAGCTAAAGAATTTATATTACATTGACCCAAAAAAGGATACCTAGGATAATAGGATGGGTAATAGATAATATTTACTCAAAAAAGGATACGGTAGCTATAATGAAGGTATTACAAAGGAGTTGACTGTTTACTGTTATCAAAGCCGGCTCAAATTCAGGATAGATTTCCAATTATAGGAAAGTAAAACTCCTGAAAATGGTTGTGCTACTCCATATTTTGGAAGACACCTCACGCAATCAAGTTGAACAGTCATAAATCCATGACTAGTAGAAAGAAATCACATTCACTGTAGTATCCGTAGTACCGAGGCTTCGAACGAGCCATTATCAAACAAGAGTCCCGGTCAATTCTGAACCTACAACAACACAAACTTGAACCAACTTGAATGTGCGATATTGCTGTTTTTCAAGTTAAAAACTTATAATTGACTTAACTTATTGATTCTGGGATGGTAAGTATTGCAGCCATTTCTACTGTCGAGATCGAGAGTATGAGGCTCAGCCTCAGGAAATTCACCCCAAAACCGCCCTTGGTGTCCAATAAATTCTGATATTATTCTGGTTGACACAGAGTACATAGATCACAAAAGTATTATACAGGGTAGGCATATCTCACTCAAAGCAGTCATAAGAGGTACTATTTTCAAGAAGCAGTGCACTTATCGTAAAAGAGTTTTTTAACAAGGAATTCAAAACTTAAGTGGGCATTACTAGGTAATTTCCTTATTGCAAATAAAAAACAAGTTTTTTCTTTAAAAAAAAAAAAAAAAATCAGATTCTACATAGTACAAATTGATAGTAAGAGTGTAAGACCTCGTAAGTGCAAAACTTCAAATTTCACAGGAGACGAAGAAAACCTTCTCATACAAAATGCAATAATGTTATGGTTTCATCGATTTTTGTCCCCCAGGCTGTTATCTGGTAACCTGTTATTAAGAAATAACCGTAACAGGATAAACTATTATTGAACAATAACAGTTTAGCCCATCCCTACTTACAAGGTCTTGCTAAACCCGTGGCAGGTTTCAACTTAAAGTTTCTACACACGGCCACAGAGAAGAGATGGGACAAAGGCGGGAAAAACTGCAGGATCAAGTCCTAAAAAACTACCTATTCCACTGAAAATTAGAAAATCGCCAAAATCCGACTTACGAGGTCTTACACTTTTACTATCGAAATTCTAAGTAGGTAGGTAATATGCCGCACCAGAAATTGCGACCAGATTGCCGTGGTGCAGGTCATGGCGTACCCGACTTTTCTTGATTGTGACCGTAGGCCGATGGGTCGGGCTTTGGAGATCATGGGTTCGAGTCAAGGTCACAGCAGCCCTCTCCCCTCCACCTAGGGCGATTAGGGGATAGGCACAGCTGGAAACCCGATCTTGGAAATTGACTTTGAATGGCTGGGAGGATGTAGGATGAAGCGATCCAAAGAGTTTAGAACAAGGATAGAGACTCCGCCCCCCCCCCCCCCCCCCCCCCACCCTTGGGGGGACCTATGAGATTTTGATGTATGACGGTACGTCTAGCTCTCCATAGGTGGCGCTTGGATCGCTTGCGACCAGCCTCCCGATACTTTCTTGTTACGACTGATTAGAGGCTTCTCTGAGATGGCGTTTCCATTAACGAGCTGTCACCTAGTCTGGCCAATAATTACACAACGGCTGGACTGGGTTGACTTCATATGACGTACCGTCATCTACCTTTCTTGCAGCAAGGAGGAGGGGGAAATGACGATGATACCTACCATCAATAATTTCTCCCCTCTCCACCTTGACAGATGTATACACCGGTAACGATGTTTCAGCAACGATATATTGTCAGTCTAGAAGTGATATCTTGTAAATGACAAAAACGAGATTTTGGTAGGTACTCTTGTGTTCAGAATTCGGAGGTGCATCGATCTAGTGAGATCTGGCAACTGTCCAAAAATCTATAAGCGCCTCTTGTATGAGATTAGTCAACTAGTCCACGATAATAATAAACTGCGACGAGAAAACATGATGTTTTGTTTTTATAGAAGTTAATCATCATTAAATGATCTGACTGTAGAACTGTACGTCTACTGTCCGTTTTTTTTTTTTTTTTTTTTTTTTTTTTTTTTTTTTTTTTTTATCACGAGGTATTACTTCTAGACCGACGATATACTATCGATGGCTCATCTATAGGAGGAACAGGAAACAGGATGACGAGTTCCCAGCAAGAGACCACCTTCGTCGACAGACCTTTAAACTCAATTTCGACAATCGTCACCGCTCGCATGCTCTGAAGGAATTGGACCCTGGGGACAAGGTTTGGATCCCAGATCTGCAAAAGGAGGGCACTGTGAGAAGTAAGGCGGAAGAACCCAGGTCTTACTGGGTCGAACCCTAAGGTTCTGGGCGACAGTTGAGACGGAACCGTCAGAGTCTTGTTCCTGAGAGAAAAGAGCCACAGTTGCAGACTCCATTCCCTCCAGCGTCCGGAACACTGCCTCGGGATTCTACAACAAGTCCTCCTCAGCACAAGTCTATTGAGCCTCCACTGCTATCAACTCCAGAAGAGCAGACTTCAGCCTCTGCTCGTCCATTGGGGGCCAACCATGGAGAGGCAGACTCTGATCGACCACGAACCACTAGATAAGGAAGACCTATTGTGGCTCCAAAGCGTCTCAACCTGTAGAGATCCTCCTGAACTTCCAAGGGGGGATGTTTGGGGTGACCTCAGCCTGGACAGGCAACACAACAACAATGGGAAGGTTGAAGACTGTTATATTATTATTGAAGTACCTTGGGCATGTTCGCGTTTATGATTAATAAAGTTAATACTCGTTCTACCAACGACCTTTTCATTATAAAAAAACTATCGAAACCCAGATTCGAATAGTTTCCAAAAACTTCTAATTGATTAGTTTTGAATAGCTGGCTCGGCACTATTATACTCAAATTATAATATTTTAAGCAAATTAAAAACTCTTACCACTCTTTCACTCTTCACCTCTGTACAGGTTCATACCAGTAGAACCTTGGTCCCTCGGGGACTTTTGTGCCATTTTTTAAAAACAATTGTTGAACTCCTTGTTAAAAATTACTATAACACATAGTATATTAGAAACATTTGTTTCTATTACATACTCTTCAAATTAATGTCGCACTGAGATGTCCACACGATTTGAGTTACACTATCCACCCAACATGGCCGTCGTGTTTCAATTTCTCGGATGTAAGGTTTCCCTAAACTTAAAAGTGAGGACGATCTTAACCCATAAAAACTCGAACTAACTGGCTACCTATATATATATATATATATATTAATTTACAGATTCATTAAATCATGGCTGTGTTCCAGAAACTTTAATCCAGGTTGATTGCAAAAATTCGCATTTAACCTTAAATTTGGCGAGGAAATTTAGGTACATATTTATACTACCTCTTACATCTGATGGATTTTTAACATAGGTAACCTGATTTGTAGTAATCAATACAGGTATGTACCTATTTTCGGCTGTGGCCATGGAAATACTTCAATTAGTGTTTTACACATTAGTTAGGTACTTCGCTTAAAAAGAATATCACGGAGGCACACATAATCAAGGCATTGTGCAATGGGAGGTACAGTTGAGATCACAGCGTTGGTAGACATTCGCCAAATGTGCCAGACAAACATTTCCTTACGTAAAAGCATTTGTTGAAAGTTCTATAATCTTCGCTGAATCGTAGATTGAAACCGAAATAAGAGACGTGGGAAAACCACCTGTTTCTAAGAGGCATCTTCTTAAATGATCCAAACGCGGAAAACGCGATTAGATCGGCCGTTTAAAAAGGAATTGAAAATTGTGGTTCATCTTTTCTTTTACGGAGTAGAAGCTACGGAACAGAGAGAAGTTATCGACGATTCAGGTCATGTAAGAGGTGGCATTCGATCTCTACACGGTGGATGGATGGGATGATGTCCATACTTGGTATGGAGGGTGATCGAAGATCGAAGAGTCTCACGTGTATTGCCTGAAAATAAAGACAATATTAATTTATTGCACTAATAAACATAGAAAAAAGTCCCATTCATGCAGCATGAGTTGGTGAGCGAATTTTCAAAGAATATTTTGTCGTGATCGATTTTGTGTGTGATTCTTATAGTTAATTTCACGCTGATTCCGAATATACAATATGTTCCTATGTTT